>MNCI01006052.1:43643-75472 GCA_015680685.1 Gnetum montanum | reverse complement strand
AACCGATTCCTTGACTAGCCGTACACATCCATAGATGCTCGTAATCAAGTCGTACTCACACCACGCTATGAAAGCAATAAATAACATTAAATAAACAAACAAATAAATAAACTAAGTGAATGCTGCAATGATGAAGTAATCTCGATCTTTATTGCTGATCATGTGCATGTCCAAGTATGGCACACTCGAATAAAGAAACTGTACAATTACATTCACCACACTGCGGGCACACACGGGAAAAAAATTTAACTCTGGAGGGATCAAACTGCCAGAGCTTCGCTACTTTAAAATTGGGATCCTGAACAAGGGAGAGCCGCATCTTATTTATAGATATGGCGACAAACTGCTATATCGCGTATGCGATATCGCGGCCTATGCGAATCGCGTCTCATCAGTACCCCTCTAACTAAGGCCCTTCCTTCCTTCCTTCTTCTCTTTTTGGAGTGATGTTCATTCTCTATGGTTGTTGTGGATTCATGATGGTAGGCAAGAAGGGGCACATCAATGCGAGGCCACTGTTAATGGTATGAACTTGATCTAAAACTTAGATGAATAGGTATGATGGTCATCTTAATCACAATTAACACAAGAACCTATTTCGGACATGGTTAGGTACCTCACGTCATAATCTCTACAATCCCTTCTCATCTCAATATTCACCTCACTATTGCATGCAATTATGAGCCTAATGGTTTTGTATAGTATAGTGCAAGATCATAACCAAGAAAATCTTATGTTATTTGAAACAAAAGCATAATCTACATTTGACTTTTAAGATGTCCATAGACATCTATAGAAGTAATTATGCAAGGGCATTATGGAAGGAGCTTTCTTTGGGAAGGATCCACTTGCATAACTTTTGTTGATCTTGGCTTTGAACTAAACCTTACATATTCAAGAACATCATGAAAAACCTCTCTAAATTTATGCATGATTTTCTAACCAACTTCTCATCAATTTTGAGTTATCTTTAATGCTTTTATATTGAAATTTCCTCTAAATTCAAGATTTCTTAGCCATCTTGTGAACTAGACCTTTGGTTTTAATTATTCAAAAACTTGTGAGCTTCCAAAGTTAAGCTCATTTATTGTGGTGGGAAGGGGGGTGTTTAAGGATGTAATTTTTGAAATTTTTCTAACACCCCATTTTCAAACATTATGGTAACTAATAGTAAAAATAATCAAAATAACGTAAACAACCTGATGATTTTAGTTACCTTAGAGCCTTGGGGAGCATTATTATGAAATCACCTTGAGTCTAAATGCTAAAATGTTTTTACATTTTGAGCTAACTAGGGATTTGAAAAGCATTAATTATTAAGGAAAATTTACCAAAACTAATGTTGATCCTTTGGTGATTGCAGGTGATGCTAAAAGGAAAGCCTAAAGTTGAAGGTCTTTTGCAAGGCAAGGAAAAGAGGCTAAAAGAAGGACAAATGAGATGCCCATGGATAAATAAGTAGCATACACAATGATTAAAGCTCCAACATCACATGTTTGTTGAACCCATGGGATGATGAGAAGAAATTTCAGTCCATTCTTCAAGAATGTTCTGCATAAAAGAGAAGCATCAACATAACAATCAAAGTTAGAAAGTCTACCACCACTAGCAATAACAATAAGATTCATAATCAACAAATCTTTAAAGATGTCTACAATTTTGCAAACTTTGATGTCTGTCCAATTTTTCTTTGTCATTTTGTAATACATCAACTTAAATAAAATTGTCTAATGCAGAGCACTCCAGTTTTATAATGGTAGCCAATCTAGACTTAGTACCCCATAATTTTTGTAATGAAACTTTGTCCATTTATATATAACTTGAGGATGTGTTTTTAGTCAATTGTGAGGGTATGATAAAATATAATATGTTACGCAACTTCGTCAACGCATCCCCATCAACAAAGCCTCATTGATGCATCCTCGTTGATGCATCTTAGATGTGTCGACGCATATATGTCAACGAAGAAGCATTGATGCATTAACCGGAAATGCATCTTAAATGCGTTGACCCAAACTCATCAATGCATCCCCATCAACGCATCCTAATCAATGCATCCTCGTCAACACATCCTGTTGATGTAACTAAATGTGTTAACACATCACCATTGATTCAATGTGTGCATTTGCCTATAAATATGTGAGCACCCATCAATGTAACTAAATGCATTAACACATCCCCATTAATGCAATGTGTGCATTTGCCTATAAATATGCGAGCACCCATCACGTATTTGACACCATTTGGTCAATAGTTTAGCCGAACTCTTGCAGTTTTATTTTGTAATCTTAGCAAGCAGTCAGTGAATGCCCGCAATGTGGATTTGAGTGGCATTGTACCTTAACACATTCGAGTGGCATTGTACCTAAACACATTCCATGAACTTTGCAGCACTTTGACTTAGAATAGATTTACTATCAATGCAATTTATTTTCTATGTAGTTAGTTAACATTTACATTTCCATGAATGTTAATTAACTGACGAAATGAGCATACCCAATTTCAAGCATAAACATGTATTTGCTTTATAATCCTAGCAGCATTATTGCTTGGTTCATCCAATAGCATAGCACTCGCTAATCTCAGCAATGGGTATGTGAGTTTAGGACGTGTATGATAAGCTAGGAATAGACACTCATCATCCTTAGGATAGTTTAGGCTTAATCTTCTTGTTAGTAGTTAGTTTAAATAAATAATTTTTGTTATCTTAGATAATTTAGCCTTAGCCGTACAACATCAATAATCATATGCCTCACTTTGGACTAAACCATATGCAATAAAGCTACCACTAGTCCAAGTGGGAAGATAACGACCTGTGATCAATGTTTAACAATCTAAATACCACACTAATCCCATCTACAGAATTTTCAATGGAATACTTAATTAATTTTCAATTCAGTACTCTTATTCTTAGTCATTTCAATTTTCAACTTAAAATAAGGGTTGGATTAATAGTTATGTACCATGTAATAAAACTTACCATAAATGGATAAAAAAATGTACCTCATATATGTAATGGTCATGTAAAATACTTAAATTGGTATAAAAGGTCCCTCTTACCATTGCAAGGTTTGAATCGTCAAGCTCTTTGCAAAATCATTAAAAAAAGTGAAGAAGATTTGAACTTCTTTTCTTATTTCTTTAAATCTTTTACAATTCTCTTACATTCTAATTTCACAAAATTTCAATCTCATTTTTTCCACATCTCGTACATTTTAATCTCATTTCACATTGATCTTATACTAATATTTTAAATTTTCACTACATATTTCATATTTCATATCATAGATGTTAAGGTTTGAATATTTTTATGTTAAGTTCTAATGTCTATCACCAACAAAAGGATCAAATTTCATTTCATTGAAGTTTAAATCATCAATTTCAAGCATACTTGGAAGATTCCAAGTTCATTCCATCATAATTCATTAGTTCAACTCTGAGGTATACATTTTTTTTTTTATTAGAACTCTTTTGGTTTCTGGTTTATTCAAATTTATCAAGATCGAAGTTTAAAAAAATCAAAATCCTATGTTAATCAATCCACATTGTTCAATTGTGACTTCAACTAATAAAGACTCGGCATTGATCAGCATCAATTTGTGCAACTGATTCAAATTCATCAAGATCCAAGTTTAAGGAATCAATAATAATCCAGATTGATTTGCGCAACTTCAAATCATCAAGATCGAGGTTTAAAACATCAAAATTCTACGTGTGAAACTAACCAATTAGCCAGCCCGTGCTAAGTGCCCATTGGTAGATTAAAGAGAGAGCAAACTTAAATTTTATTATCTATTGTAATAAAGTTTATCCTAAATTTGAATTCCTACCCAAGGCGGATCTTCTTTTCGTGAACCGGTTCAATGGCTCTGTATATATTACCCGTATTTCATCTATCAGAACCGGTTCTTGATGTGAATTGTTTCTGAAAATGAAATTTTGTGAATCTGGAGCACGTAACTTACCAAGAGATACAGGAAGACAGTTATGTTATAATGAGATATGATAAATTTTAATGACGCTGCTTCGGTGACGCAGAGATGCCATGAAAGAGAGCAGAGGAAGAACCACAAACAGAACCAGCGCTCCATGAGAAAGAAAACTAAAACCGAGAAGATGAATCCAGTACCACTGCCGATGAATCCAAAGAAGATTCCAGTTTCAGATTGTGAGAAGCAGAATCTCAGAAGCTAAAACTTGCCCAAGCAGATAATGCAGATCCTCTTCCTGTCTGCATCTCCGTTGCAGGACTTAAATTGCCAACTTCTCCATTTCAATTGCAGTTGAGAGAATAGCAACAATCATCATTGTGACTGCAACAAAAGCACAACAAATGCTACTGGGCTCTTCACCATCGCCATATTCTTCATAATAATCTATAAGAGATCAGATGACCCAACAATATATGTAAAGGAGATCGATGAATCAGCAATATCTGATTCAGGATTTTTAGCCTGGGAAAAACAACCCACCTGTAAATTTCCATTGAAGCTTCATCAGATACCTTCTTTTTATACGGTTGTAACTGCTGCCGGTGATTATGCTATCATGGGTACACCTTAGATTCTGCAACTCAAACTGAATTATATAATTAGATCCACGGAGACCCTCTGGATCTGTTTATGAAAAAAAATTGATTGTCCAAGTGAAGAAAGCAGTCTATTTTCTCCTGAAAATGTGAAATTATTATCATTTCCCCTAAGTTGCAGTTACGTGAATTAAGACATCCGAAGGCAGTGAAGCCTGGATAAATCACGGGCTACATCAAGTCAAGTGAAGATATTGTCTCCATATTTCTAGTGCGACAGTCCAGGCAAACTAATTTCTCTAGGTCAGTTCTTTGGCATGTGTTGCAACTTTAAAATTAACTGAGATGATTGAGGTGTGTCACAAGGCGATTAGAAGAACATCCGCAGATCTCAAGTGTTTCAAACTGTCAAATCTATCATCAGACAGATGACCAATACCTCGATCTCTCAATAATACCCAACGCCCAACATTCATCTGGCAAGCAAACCCAAAAGTCGCACTTGGTTGTTTATACTTTGATTTATATCTTACCTTTGTTCCTTCGGTTAATTTGTATTTATTTTTTGTTGGTTGTTAACTAAATGGCTGGGATGGGTATATTATTGTTCTTGGCTTTGGTTGCTGCTGTTATTCTGGTGACAGGATTTTTATCAATGTCTGCTCTGGCACAGGCTCCTGCGCAAGCACAAGTAAAGGTTGTGGAGGAGGATCTGCTTCTGGGTCTGATTCTTCTTCTGCTGTAGGAATTCTATCATCTTCTCCTTCTCTTGTTGTCCTGCTTCTTCTCCCCCTTGCATCCTTTGTAACCTCTTTATATCACTGAATTTCTTGATTTTCGTCCCATCAGGAGAGACATCACAGAAATTTCATTCTAAACACTGAAATTTCAGATTAGGGTTTTTTAAAAAATTAGAAGAATCTTACGGATTTTACGGATGTCTATTTCAACTTTTACCTCATAAAGCTCTGTGAATGTCTATGCTTCTCCATATGCAGCCTCAGTTCTGAATGCAGTCCCTAGAGTCAACGTCAGTTTTTGCAATCTCTGCTACTCATAGCTATGTATGGCAGTTTTAACATAATAAAATACAGACTTGACAAGCAATCAGCCAAACTGCTAAATTAAAGTTTCAAAACAAGTCATTAGGTGTGATGCATTCAACATGAGTCCTTCATAATCAAAATATGATAAAATATTTTACGCATGTAGATTGTGTCATCCGGGCAAATCATTTATATTCACTTCAAATGGAAATTGATAACCCCTTTATATAGTTGAACGTGGATTTTATAAACTATTAAAATTCTAAAATTTAAAGATATATTCCTTCTTTATAATTGCGCTACGTTGCACTACGAGATCGCATTCGCAAAACTACTTCTTAATGTTTCAAAATAATTTTGAAATTTTCATCCATAACCCATTACTATAAATAAACCAACACTACGAAAAATGTTATTTTAACTACTTTTCTTATTTTGGTGGAGAGGTGATTGTGTAATGTTATCCACAATTTTTTTAAAGAATATTTTAGAATCCATAGAAAAAGATTTTTTTGGCTAAATTAAACTACTTTTCATGCAAATAAAACAAAGAAAATCATGGACAGACAAAATAATAAACTATAAAGGAGAAATGGGCCAAGTTGTGTTTGCAGTCATCCAATTAATTTTCATAAGATCGTAGCAGTAGTTAGAAGAAGAGGCAGAGGCCAAAATTCCTACCAAAGAGATGGTAGCAACAAAACTTCATGCCAAACTCAAGGAAAAGGAAATCTAAGAAAACATGTTAAAATAGCAATACATCCAATTTAAAAAGTTATGCAAATTCCAAACTCGCCAACAAAAAATTGTACATCATATTCAACAACACACTACAACTATGTTAACAAGCTTGGATAAATTTATTTTCTATATAATTTTTCTCACAAAACTTTGTATTGCATTTGGTTAGTTTTTCACTTTGGTGTTCACCATTCATTCTCTACGATGGATGAATAGACAAGCAAAGAGATGTTACCTGTAGGCTTTTTTCATTTGTCACAATAGAAACAGAAACAACTCTATTGCTACACCATTTTTCAAAACTTAATTGCTTGCATACAACTTATGATAATTAAAAATTATGTAAGAGTAGAATTCTTTTCTATACCGAGAAATGTGGTGATGGCAAAATTGTTGGTATTCAACCATGTAGTTTATTGAAAGAAATAATAGATTGTGCTAGGTTTGATTTTACTAGGCAACACTATGTTATAATTTTTTTAAAAAAATTTCCAAATTTTTTTTTTCTAATCTAAAGGATCTCAATGGATCTAAATTTCACCCTTTTTCTACCTTCTATGTTAAACTTGAATTCAACCACTTCAATGTAAATAATTTGATATAGAGCATAAGAACTATCCATTCCACAAGAATGTGCATTTACACAAACAATTACAGTATGATCACTTATCTTTTTTGTAAATAATGTCTTGAACCAATAGTGATTCTGTTCAATATCTATTTCTTTCAAAATTTTGGGATTCTTCTTTTATCATCCTCACAACATCAAAGCATTAGCAACATAAAGGATGGTATCTGCAACTAGTCCATTAATGGCAATCAAAATGCTTTATTATGCCCTTGAGACCTTAGAGAGTTTCATTAAATAATAAAATTTTTACAAAGTTCTCTATGTTCTTTATGAGTCTTGCAAGCCTCATTAAGGAAGTGACCCAGGGCTAATAATTCTACCTTAAGAAAATTGTAGCAAATGGTAAAATAATACTAACCAACAAAACTATTACAATGTTTTGATATGGTCTTAATGAGTCTTAAAAACCTAATAAAAAAACTCCAAGATTAATATTTTTAGAAATTAAATGATGAGAAAAAACATGTTCTTCATACCTAATTAACTATGGCTACTTAAACTTCTTGCTTGCATAATCCTTAAAAGAAAAATAACATAACCAACTAACCCACCTAACCCATTTAACAACTATACCTCCTCTCACAACCATTCTTCACCTTTTGGCTACTTAAACTAACATTGTAGAATCATAAACGCAACCATTACCACTTAATGAAACTGTTTTAAGGATGATTTCCAATTTCACGTTAATAAATATATTAAACCATACGATTCTCAACATTGTTAGAGATAACATGGGCATGGGCATGTTAGATCATATGCTCATTGTACTCGTTGAACTCTTAGCTATACCTAATAAACATATCGTTCTTGAATTCCAGTCTGTGGAGGTACAAAATTATATTTTGTCATGAAACAATTACGACTTATAGGTTACAAACACAAATAACTCTTCACCAAATAACCAATCATTTATTTAGAATCATCATTTTGCAGTCCCAAAGTTCAACCAGTGCATCTGCATCATAGCACAAATAGGAATAGATCAATGGCTCGAGCTAACAAGGTGTCAATATCTAAGATATGCATGCATTAATAAGTTATTCAGGTATATGAAGTTTTAACAGTGAATAGTTAAGGGTTTTGAGGAAAAATAAAACAATTTTCAAAAGAGGGAAATAGGGTAAACCTTGAAAAGTCAAAACTGGAAAGGCAACAGCATAGAAGAAGTCCATTACTTCTAGATGCTTAGAAAGTTCAAACTAATTACTATGGATTTTAAATATTCAAAACTTATTCTTTTGAATGCTAAAAATCCAAGAACCATTCAAAATTCTTCCATACTGTGATTCTTGAATATTGAAAGAACAAATTCTTCCAAGAACAAAACGTAGAATACGGAAATTTTTTATCACTTGCATTTATACAAAGCTGGAAGGTCACGGAAGTTTTGTGATTGTAATCTAGCAATGAAAAATAAGACATGTATGGGGAACATTTCCTAACTCTCCACGTGTCATTTTCGGCAATCAAGAAATCCACGTGTATAGTTCTATTTTCAACAAATGGCGGAAAATATGTCCGATACTTCAGAGAATCATGAATCTCCCCATCCTCTTATTTCTCTTCAGATTATTTTATTCTATTTTAGAGATTGAATTAGCGCACAGAGATTGAATTAGCAATCAGTTAGATGAATAATCCATAAAGCATCTTTAAATTTTACAAAATATATCTTTTGGTAACTCTGCCCTATTTCCAGGGACCTGATGCTGCAAAGAAATGTATTTCCCTACAACTGTGGCGCACACAATTTTATCCTTCTATCCTTCTAAATTTTTAGCCAACTTATTTCTTTTTTCAGGGACATCAGAGGTAAAATATCAAGCACAATGAACGAAACTGCTGCTAAGGCAAGTCTATTGTTCATAACCACCTCAAGCAATCAAATTACTGTCTAACTTTACTATAATAAACCATCTCAGATCATAGCCCTCTTTATCTTGGAAACATTAAAATTTACAATTACAATCAAACCACCACCATGCACGACTTCTCCTACAGAGGATTCAACTCACTGAACATGAAATATAGCTAAACATAATGAGAAGTCGAAGTATTTAAACAAGAACCTCAATGGACACTAATGCATGCTTCCCTGGAACATACAGCCGACAATGGTCATGACCTTGAAAACCGTAATTTCCAAGCTACCACTTTAATAACTTGGACAAATTTAAGTAAAAAGTAGAGCCATCTAGAAGAAAACATAGTAATGCCGCTTTAATCATGAGTTATAAGATGCATATTAAAAATCCACTGGCAAAATAAACAAAGTCAGGGCAACCCATCAGATTCATTCCAACACGCTATTTATCATGCAAAATCAACCTTAAATAATGTCTTATAAGATAAAGAAATTAACAAGCTGGATGAAAACAATTAAATGAAATAAGAATTCATCCACAATGTGCGCAACAATAAATTCACAATACAAACGAAAATTGTTACTTCTGTAATACCTTCAGAAACAACCACTATAGTACAAGCTAATCTTCCGCTAGCTGAACCCCTCGATGCTTTGCCCTGAACAAAGAAAATGATGTTAATATGTAACTTCAATTACTCTTAATCTTTGAAGTTTATTGATAAAACTTACCGATGTTGGAACTGCCCGAACTCTACCTTTATGCCCTTTATTCACATTATGAGATTCGTTTAAATCTACCAGGTTAAAAAGATAATTAAATGAAACTTTCATTAGTTTTATTCTATGATGAGGTAACGGGAAATGAAAATTCAAAGCTTACAATAAATACTTCATGCAAGAGCTGATAAATTTCAAAAATAACATGTAACATGAGGGTATTGAAAAAGATAAAACAGAGAATAATTTTATTTTCTTTGGCATTTAAAGAGTTAAAAACCAAAAATAAGTACCTTTCTTTCATTATCTTCCCTGTGTAACTTTCATTCTCTTGCTGTTGTTCAGAAACCCACTGAAGATTTGGCAATCCTAGGGTCACAATGTTGGATTACTTTCACTGTAATTTGTTTTTTTTTTTTTCTCAATAACATTCAATGAAGTTAGAATACAATGGCCAAGAAAGGTCAGATTATAAGCCTATCAAGAAACGTTGCCCGTGTTACATTTTCAGGAAAGCCACCAAAAGGAAAACCAAAAACAACATGGGAAAAAAGATTGAAGATTCTATGAAGTTGCAAATAAACAGGGATCTAGCTCTTACTAAAGGTGAACGACAAAGAGAACTTATACTAATGCTTCAAGAGCCAACACAAACTAGTGAGAGCGCTCTTAGGGCACAAGGATTAGTCATACCCTTATAAATAACATCCTTGTACCAAAGCATTGCTTTGAATGACTAATCAATTTAAATAGGGTCACTAGCAGCCTTCAAAAGATAATTACCAAGGTAAAGCAGGGTTTCTAGGGTGCTTTCATCCATTTGTACTGTTGGTCCTAGCAATTACATTTCTAGGATCACCAGTACAAATGGATGCTTTGTGAATTCCATACAATTCACTTTTAAATACAATTTCTTTTAGATTTAATAAAATATCAGAAATTGGGGTTGTGAGGAAGGACACCTAAACCTAATATCCTCATTGTTCATTTAGCCATTTTTTCATGACAAGGATAAGATGATGATGATGATTTAATGAAGTTGGAATAGAGTATAAATATATATATATGAAGTTGAATACATGCAAAACTAAAAAATAAAGCACTTCACACCATCAACATCATTTTATCAGCACCTTAGTGATCACATTGACTTTGGATGAACCAGTAGGGTAGGCAGGCAAGTTTATAATGGTTTTTAAGGTAGATTTTCCACCTGGATGTATCTTTTGTTGTCCCCCTAGTGGCACATCTAGATTTGCCTTTCATCCTAACAGTTATAAGTACAATAATCTAACAATTAAGCCAATGTTCACCCACACTTTGTAAACATAAATAAATAAATGAAATTTTATTCCCTATTTTTAACTATCAGGTTTGTAATCTCTACAGGTTGGTTTCTCACCCCTCCTGCCTCAATAAGTTTAAAAGCTTTTTTCACCATAATTAGTCATCAATGGAATTTTATCAACTTAAAAATGTCAGTATGACATCTTTTTTAAAAACATTATATTAGACGTCTTACTCATAAACAAGATTTTGGCCGTTGGTGTTTTTTTAAAAAAAATCATAATGTTTTATATTAATGCCAAAAATACCTTCATTGGTAAGATTCTAACACTTATCGGTGTCTTAAAATTTGAAAACTATGCCAAAAATCTAGACAAGAAATAAAGTCTTAAAAGACCAAATGTTTTAATCTTTAATGAGTCATCTGTTATTGTAAATATGAACTTTTCTGTGTTACCTAACTTGCCAACCCAAATCAAACGTAGGGTAGGAGTTCAAATCAAACTTGCATGTTCCTAGTTGGCCTTACATCCTTTCAGTAAAATCATATATCAGGAATTCCCAATAGTAACTTCCAACATAATAACCATAACTCTATACTACACATCACTAAATAATACACATTGTCACATAGCAATGCATATCATGTAGAGAGAAAAATAAGTTGGTACGTATGGATGTTTTTATATAATTAAGTCAATATATTACAAAATCATCATCATCATCATCACCATCCTAAGTCAATATATTACAAAATGCACACACAATATCTATTATCATGCACGATCTCCATTGATTTTGTACAACTTTAGTTGATTACATAGAAAAGAAAGAATAGCGTAGCACATCTTTAACTTTAAAAACGCAAACTAACATTAACAAAAAAAAAACATTTTCCATTTGTTGTTGAAAGAGAAATTACAAGGATAAAGTATTACTCTCCAACATCCATAATAGAGTAACTTTTAATAAAGTTTTGAATTGCAATATCTACCAGAAGTATGTTCTGTTTCTGAAAATGCTTTTTCATCTATCCTACTTGAACTTGTATCACAAGTATGTGCACTTGAAGCTAGAACCAACTGGGCGGACATCTTCCTACACTCTCTTTTCTAATTCCCAAAATTGAATGCATCAAGTTGCTTTTGCAGCTTTTCTACTTTGTCCTAAAGTAAATGAGATTAAATTAGTTCTTGCTAAGGTATATTATAAAACATAAGTTAAAGAAATGCATAACCAACAAAGACAACATTGGCGCTCTATATGCACAATACAGAAAGCTGAACAAATGTACACCACTAGGAAGCCATGTTACCCGGAATAAACATGATTCTTCACAAAGAATTATTATAACATATCCACAATGTACAAAACCAGGCTTTACAGGTAGGCACTTATATATTTATCATTAACACAAGATGAAAAGTAGAGAGGAATTAACCATGAAGGTAAACAAAACAAATAGTTGGGCCACAGCCATTTCCTAGCAGAAATTTTTTATTTTGCAATCAACATTATGTTAAATATATTATCAACTGGCTAAAATTTTAAAGTCTTCCAACCATTCCCAATTGATGGGATGCGATATTGCATGGGCTGTGATATCGCGGCCGTCGCAATATCGCATCCCTCGCGATATCGCGTCTTCCCCTACGATATCGCGTATGTGATATCGCGATGTTCCGTCATATCTATAAATAAGAGGCAGCTCTCCCTTATTTCCTCATCCTAGGCTAGAAGTAGGGAAACTCTGGAAGATTGATCACTCCAGAGATGGAATATCTTCCATGTGCTCGCAGTAGGAGTCCTAAAGTGAACGGATTTTTATTCAAGCAACATTGTACCTGAACACAAGTTGTGTACGACAATAAAGATGAGCTTCTTAGATAAACCTTGCAGTGCATGGAATAGGATTTTATTATTGTTATTTATTACATGTTATTTATTACCTCTTATTTATTGCTTTCTCTCTCACCCTTATCTCCTAATAATGCAAAATGAATACGACTTAATTACGAGCATTTAAGGATGTGTACGGATGATCAAGGAACGGATGCTCATCGCGCTTAGGCTAGATTAGATTCTCTCAACCCTTTCCTCCTAGTTAAGCACCTTAGTACGACCACTTCAAGCACATGCATTACGCGTGATGATCTCAGCAACGATTAGCGTTTGGTAGCCACGGTTGCATCGGTTCAGGGTGTGTACAGTAAGTGGGAACGGATGCTGACGCTAGGTTAATTTAGACTTAGTTCATTAGTTACAGTTAGTAATTAGTTTCTCTACCCTTTACCTTGTTAGCATAGGAGACATAAAATATAAAAAACTATAAAAATCATATACCTCAGACTTGCTTAACCATACACCATGACAACTACAAGTAAGTCTGGGAAGACAATGAATAATTAACCCTAAGTGTTCCAAGAGGCATGTAGGCACTTAGTCTATGGAGTTCAACCGGATCATGCATGCTACGCTCCTATTCGTATGGTTGAGTGTAGGGGTATCTCGCCACTCATCATAGGCGTTGTTGCCGGGGACTAAGTGTTTGTGCGCTGAATAGAACATAGGATATCACTTACATAGTTGGGAGCCTAAACGAACCTTCAGGTTAATTAATTAAATAAGAATTATATAACAGTGAAATAGCATATCGATAAAAATGTCTTCTTCTCACAAAAGTAATTCACCACCTAGGACTAATACTAGAGATAGTCGACAACATAAAACACTTAACCGAAATCAACCAAGTCCTCAACAATACAAAATAGTCTATACTCATCCTGATGGGTATATTCCAGACTTTAACTTTATCCTCCATCAAGATGAACAACTATGATGGAGAGATCTGCAAGGTAACATTGTGTTACCCCAGATCGATCAGTCCCTAACATGCTCTTCTGCGCTTTGGCACAGATTAGCATGACAAAATTATATGCTGAATACATCGCAGAAGACTTTGATATGAGGGATTATCATCCCATAGAAGCACAACGTATCAAGGACTTAAGGCAGGAGAGCCAACATACACTGTTGAAGGGAAAAGGTCTGCACATCCTTAGCGAAATAGGAGATGAGGAACCCCTTCTAACGAGTTCCCTAGCAAATGATGTTCCTCCTCTTGACAATGGTGAGGAGGTTGGGTATCAAAACCTACGATCAACGATACATAACATTGGTTCTGATCCCCGTGAACGCCAACTGTTCATAGAGGGAACAACCACTCATGCCAAGGACGGGCACTTAGATCGTCATCACGATTGTGGTCGAAGCAGCTGAACAGAAGGCAAGAAACATCGTCATGGCGATGGTTCCCCTTCTTCTTCCCCTTCATCTCATCACTCACCCTCTCCTTCCACATCTAGGTGTAGCCACCATCAACATAATGATGAGGATAGGGCTAGAAAAAATGAGAGACCTCGATGGGAAAGTCAAGAGAGAGGACAAGGACAAGGACGTAGGGAAAGTACGGAACAATGCAGACATCACAGGCGTCATGAAAGAGATGATCATGAAGAGCCCCTACTTGCAACACAAAGTATGCTCGACATAACGGAGGCAGTAAGAATTCCAACAAGGCACCAAAAGGACAGTCGGATCAAACGCTTAGACATGAACAATATCCCATGCTTTGAAGGGGGATACAACTCAGATCCGCAACATCATTTACAGGCATTTCATGATGCCTGTGCCTTGCAAAATATAGAAAACGAGTGGTAAAAACTTAAGTTATTTCCAAGGACACTCACCAAAGAAGCAGAGAGTTGGTACCGGTCCTTAGAACCGAAAACCATCAAGAGGTGGAGTACGATGCTAGAACTCTTCAACGATAAGTATCAAACGTACTCCAGAGTGTCTAATTTGCATAAGTAGATCCAAGGCTAGAAACAAGGTACTCATGAATCCTTGGATGCTGCCATGGCCTGCTACTACACATTGTTACATCATTCCCCAGGCCATGGATACGCTCAGTGGGATCAACTTTGCCACATTGTGGATGGGCTAAGGCATGAAACTAGAAGAATCCTTGGAACTTATGCCCAAGGGAGACTATCACAACTTAGAGCTCATGAAGTACATCATTTGTTGGAGCAAGTAGCAAAAGAAGAAGGTGAGCTACGCAAAAGGGAAAGTGTAGAAGAATACAACCGCGATCCTTCCCTTCGAAAGAGGGAAGTGAGATTTTGTGATGAGGAGGATGAGTAACCTCTCGAAGAGTTGGTGAATCAAAAAACCTTGTCGATTCAAAAATTAACAATAGAAGTATCGGCTAAGATGGACCAATTGTGGGATTCCTTAGACTCTAGACTTGAAACAGTCTTTAAAATCGTAGAAGAGTCTATGGAAGAACGAAGTAGTGACAAAGGTAAGACAAAGCGGAGAGATTCAGGCCCTGCACATAACAAGGATAAGGGGAAAATTTCTATCTCTGATGAAGTTGTGGATTCTGACACAAACGATGATGGTGGATGTGAGATCTACCAATATGACCATCCTAAGAGATGTTGTCCAATTATCTCACATCTACAGGAGTCTAGGGTGTATGCACTTAATCCAAGACTCAACCAACAGAAAACGCCCTGAAGGTTACCTTATTCATAAGGTAACCCAAGGCAGTTCCACCAACCATTAACGTACTATCCAAGTGGAACTCCAGCACAACCCATCGGACAGCATCAGCAGAGGCAATACCCATAGTCATGTGGGATGCCACCACCAACACAATAGTACCCTTATAAGTTTCCAGAACCATATGGATATTATGTGCAACAGCTAATTTCTCCAGGTGACTTTATGAGTCACACTACTCCCCAACGTCACTACTAAGTTCGAGAGTACTTTAGGAGGACTTCTTCTCCTCCGAGAGACATCCCATACTCATCCCATCCTCCAACTCCATCCGCACCTCTTCCACCTGTAGTTCCCATACAACTTGCTCCAACAATGCAAGGGGAACTCCCTACTCAACTATAGCAATGTAACGCTACGAGAGCTATAAATATTCAACCTGCTGCTGGTTCTAACAACTGTAAAAAGATAAGGTCTTTCTTCAGAAGCAAAAGCTCGGACAAACTCTTGTAACAACAAGTGGTTGATCTGATGTACACTCCTCCACTGTCTAACACTTCAGAGCACCCTTCAGTCCAACAGAGCTGTACGCATACGGTTATGTTAATGCATACCATAACTGACTAGATCAAGGTAGGCCACCTTCCCAGGAAACTATCTGACCCTGGGACTCTCCTAATTTATTTAGAAATCACCGGGAACAAACCACATAAGGCTTTTATTGACTTAGGTTCCAGAGTCAATTTAATATCATGAGAAATGTATCAAGCTTGGAACTTGCCCCAACTTAAGAAGAGCAACATTCAACTAGAGCTGGCTGACCAATCCATCACCATTCCCTTGGGATTGGTGGAGGACATCGTTACCACTGTGTGTGGGTGGTCATACCTAGCCGATTTCCTGGTGATTGAAATCAACAAAAACAAAGGGGCCTTCGCAATTATAATGGGAAGGCCATGGCTGAGTATAGTAGATGCATACCTAGGGATCTGTGATCTTTCCTTGAAGATATCTAAGATAAACATATATGGAAAGATTGAGAAGAAGAGAGTTCCATGCATCACATACAATGACTTAGAGGGTGATGACATGGAAGAATGCTCAGCATCTCTTCCATGTGATCGGTGTGCCCAGGAAATACAAATTCAAAGGTACTTGTATGTAGCAACCACACTAGTAGTAGACATCCCATGGTTGATAGCTACTAGGAAGAGAAAACTAATATGCATGTAATGAACTGAGGAAACTCATGCTAACAACGAAGGCATAGACACATTGGAATATGAGCATCGCCAACTTCCACCCCTCAACCTAAAAACATCAATGGGGAGAAGTTGGGCACTGTTACGAAATTCAAACAGACGTTCATTATTTCGGATCTCTCCCTTTTCATTCAGTCATGTGAGAGATGGCCACCTATGCTGACCATTGAAGGCCCTCAATTCTTTTTAGTTTTTGTTTTACACATTTTTTAACACATTTTTGTTTTACAAGTTTTTGTTTTACACATTTTTGTTTTACATGTTTTTTTTTTACAAATTTCTTTAACTTTTCTTGTTTTTCTTTTACAACATCATTATACTTTTCCATTTTTTATGTGTGTTGTGTGTGTGTGTTATCCACCATGTCAGTTCGTCATCAAATAAGTGTTCTTCACGATGGTATGAACTATGTTTCTTATTGATTGCTAATGTTGGTTTTTACCTTAAAGTTATGATGTTAATACTAAGGTATGTTCTTTTGATATGGCAGGCAATGAGTTCACTTCATCCATCCATCCACCAAAGTTTATGGTCTCTCTTGGCTTGGAAATGTACAGTCCCTTTCTAATAAGAACTTTAACAAATCGATGACTGGGTATTTCTCAAACTAAGAAATGACTCAAGGTTTGAAAAGGGTGTGACTTCAAGGGAACTTGATGCATTTGTGTTGGTCGTTCTCTTGGGGTGCTTAGATGCTTTCTTCTTGAGTTTTCTTGTCATTCCAACTTTAATCAATTATCGAAAGCTGAGTCAATAAAAATAAGAAGTCTTTGCATGGTCTGGTTCTCATGCATAAAAACACAAAACACAGAAAAAAAAAACAAAAAAAATAAAATAAAAAAACAAAAAACAAGAAAAAAAAGAAAACAAAAAATGAGAATTCAAAGCACACCCCTTAGACGAAATAAACTTGGGCTACAAGCACTGGTTATGGAACTAAAAATGTTCTCTCTAACTAAGGCCCTTCTCGCTTCCCATTCTCTCCTTCGTTTGTCGGAATGGTACCGGCTCTTGAAGGATGCATTCTTGTTACTCAAGTGGATGGTTTGGCCGAATGCATCGATGCGAAGTCATTGGATGTGGTTGGTTTGAGGCTGGAGTTGGAATGAGATTTGCCAAGTAACATTAATCATGAAACACATAAGGGGCTGTACACCACCTTGTTCTTGGGATTCCATTCTATTCTCTTCTCTCCACCCTTCTCTCCATTGTTCAACTCATTTTTGGTTGTATCATTAGTGTATATTTTGGTTGATGCATTGTTTTCCTTTTGGTGGATTCTTGTGGTTGAGACTTTAACTCTTGTTCCAAAGAACAATCCCAGAGCTTACGGACTCTTTAAATGTGGGATTGTAAAGGCATTAAGGGCATGAGCTTTCTTTGGGGAGGACCCATTGACATTCCTATTTGGTGCACTAGTTAATTTCTTTCCCTTAACATTTTTGCAATTAATTTTCTTTGTCCATTTCCATCTTGACATCCATTTCATCGATGTCTTAGTTGTCTCTTTTACCCATTTTCTTGTTCTTATTCTTTCTCCATTCTAACGCTACCGGAGGTTCGCAATTAGTCATGGGGGTATGGGGGCCCAATTTTTTCGATTTTCTCCTAACCCCTACAGCTTCGGTAGTCATCATTATCTCTAGATTTGCAATCAGCCATACCACAACTTAGCCAATGGACTTTCACCGAAGCAAGGTATCAATTACATGATAATTCATCTACCCTTGCTAATATAAGAATGTGTTGTGTGTGCAAATGGCAATCATACAACAATGGAGTTGATCTGGAGCAAACACTAGGAATGGAGCAGTGCTAGAAGTAGCTATGCAAGGAGCAAGATCAATGATGCGCTTACGGATGGACAACGAAAGGCACAATCTTGGCATTGGTAGCAGGAAAACTTCTTTCTCTCTCTCTTTCTCAGTTGCCAACTAAGGCCTAATGTTAATGTAATAAGGTGTTCACCATTTTTGTTATGAACACCAGTTCTGTTGTGTCTTGTAATGATGATCCATTCACATGTCATCCCATTAGTGTCCATTGAGTCAATAATCCCATACCTTCCCGATATTATTATAAGGAACTCTAGGATGATTTTTCAATTAGTCATGGGGGTATGATGGGACGCGATATTGCATGGGCCATGATATCGCGTAGTTGCTATATCACATCCCTCTCGATATCGCGTCTTCCCCTGCGATATCACGTACGCGATATCGCAGTGCACCATCATATCTATAAATAAGAGGCGGCTCTCCCTTATTTCCTCATCCTAGGCTAGAAATAGGGAAACTCTGGTAGATTGATCACTCCAGAGATAGAATATTTTCCATGTGCTTGCAGTAGGAGTCCTAACGTGAACGGATCTTTATTCGAGCAACATTGTACCTAAACACAAGTTGTGTACAACAATAAAGATGAGCTTCTTGGATAAACCTTGCAATGCATGGAATAGGATTTTATTATTATTATTTATTACATGTTATTTATTTCTTTCTCTCTCACCCTTATCTCCTAGTAACATGGAATGGGTACAACTTGATTACGAGCATTTAAGGATGTGTACGGATGATCAAGGAACAGATGCTCATCGCACTTAGGCTAGATTAGATTCTCTCAACCCTTTCCTCCTAGTTAAGCGTCTTAGTACGACCACTTCGAGCACGTGCATTACGCGCGGTGATCCTAGCAACGATTAGCGTTTGGTAGCCACGATTGCATCGGTTTAGGGTGTGTACGGTAAGTGCGAACGGATGCTGACGCTAGGTTAATTTAGACTTAGTTCATTAGTTAGAGTTAGTAATTAGTTTCTCTACCCTTTACCTTGTTAGCATAGGAGACATAAAACATAAAAAACTATAAAAATCATATACCTCAGACTTGCTTAACCATACATCGTGACAACTACAAGTAAGTCTGGGAAGACAACAAATAATTAACCCTAAGTGTTCCAAAAGGTGTGTAGGCACTTAGTCTGCAGAGTTCGATTAGATCGTGAATGCTACGCTAGTATTTGTATGATTGAGTGTAGGGGTATCTTGCCACTCATCACCAATGAAGTACAGAAATCAATGAATCCAATCCAGTAATGTAAATTCAAGCATGGAAAGGTCTATGAAAGCATTGTGTTAAAATTGGATATTTGTGAGAGTAGAACTATTATGGAAGTGAAGCTAATATTTATGGATTTATTGTTTAATTGGTAAATATGATCTTTCTATAAAGGATGAGCTATTTTTGGTTAATGGATACTTTTTAGATACTCATGAGGGGTGTGAGAGATGTCCTAGGGTGGTGGTTCTCCTAGGCTCTCCCCATGGTTCGGGGGCCATGGAACACTTTGAGGTGCCCTCGGGTGATTCTCAAGTGTTAAAAAACTCACCCCAGCTTGGCGGTACCAAGCTAGCAATAGGACACCCTCCTGTTGTAACTCTCTTCTAAGTCCTCTTCATTTCCCCCTCACCACAGAGAACTACATGGTCCTGATTCTATGATGGTCGTAGATATGTAGGCAGCCAAGACTAGATAGTTTTGGTGTGGTGCCAAGCCATACCTTGTACCAGATCATGAGGGATCTGGGGGTGAGGCACCTTCCCTTGTAGGTGCATCATTTCCCCTCCCACCAATGTTGTCTATAAGGCTATTTGCATGGTCCTTGTTTTGGAGTTGGTTACCCTTCGTGAGGTGTGTTGCCATATATGTTAAGAAGCTATGATTCTACTTGCACTCACTCAAGAGTTGCTTGCTTACTTGAGCCGTATTCCCCAGGTCTTCCACTCCAAATCCATTGGATCTTAGTGAATTTCTTGGGGTGCCAAACAACATCGGGGCAACGTTGTTACAGATGGTATTAGAGCATTTTTGAAATTGTGTTATGATATGCATGTGCTCTTTGGTTGTTACTCCATTGAGGTTGTTCGATTAATGGTCCCTTCGAATTTATGCCTAGGTGATCTAGGATCATATCCTTATGTATTCTTTGAAAAGTTGCCTTATGCCAATGTTCTATGCTCTTCATGAGGGGACAAATGTTAAATTGTGAGCAACTGATGTATGTTGCTCTCCTTGAGGATTTAAATGATTACGTTGTGGTGATGTCCTCCACTTTTTTACTTGTGGTTGGACTAATTGTGATTATATGTAAAATGGTAGAGAGGAGCTCTATTAACAACTCAAGAATTTTGTTGCTCAAGGAGCTCTCATATCTGGTCTCCAGTGATTCATCTGGGATGAATTGGACTGAGTCTCCACTTCGATTTCCACCCAGATGACATGTTTGAAGATGGAATTTTTTGAATTGTGCAGGATAGAATATCCTTGGACTCCCACTCACCCTAGATACAGTGAGTATGGAAAAATACAAATTGGGACAAGATGGTTCCCAGGTACCTCAGGTTGGAGGGCCTTCGGACATGTGCTCTTGGTGGGCCTTGTTCTGGGCAGATTAAGACCGTTGCCAATAGAATTTGTACGCTCGTGTTTGCGATTGTATGTTTTTCTATGTGTGTATGTGTGTCTTCTTGGTTGCGCTTTCAAATTCTATGTGTGTTATATTCTTCATGTCTATCATTCGTAATGCAAGGCTTGGTGTTCTATGCGGTATGATGACTTATTGTTGGGAACATTAAGGATGCATTTTGAGGCTATTTGTGCCATCTCAGAGCCAAATTTGACAACTTCTTATGCGTGAGGCATGATTTCCCTTATTGTTGGTCTTTGTGGGTTGTGCTCCCTTGTTTGCGCTGGTTGTATTACCCTTAGTTTTGCAGCATCACATTTTTGATTGGTGACATTCCTTGGTCACTTTGATTCAAAGACTATTGGTGTGGGTCATCCTATTGTAGGTTCTTGTTGAGACCGCACCTCTTTTGATGAGTCTTTCTTGTGGACGCATCCCCCATGATGTTGCTCATTGTTGTGAGAATTGGTTTTATGCAGACATGTTGTTGGATAGACCTCGGTCTTCCACCTTATTTTTGAGTTGAGATGATGAGTCTCTATTGCCCATGCCTTTTATGATTGTATTCATATTTTGATCCTGGTTGAAACTGATGTTAGTGGCTAGGAATGATTGTTGTATATGAATCTTGGAATTCTAAGAGTGTGCTAGCTCTCTCTGGGTGTGCCTCATGATGAAATCATTTGTTGAGTATATCTAATTGACCCATCAATGTTTTGCATGATTGCTCTCTATGCATGTCACTGAGGTCTTGCTTTTTATGATGTGTAAGAGTGATATTACTTTGTTATATGATCATGCTTGATGGTTGTGTATGAGGCTAATGTGGTGATTGTGTTCTTGCTAACTTATATGTTTCTAAGCTTTTGTCTCAGTGTTTGCAAGCAACAAAGGTATAAAGATGCAACCAGTGGTAAACTCAATTGATTCTGTGAGCACTATGTCTATGGGGAAGATATGTGCTCTTGAGACCTTCATGAATTGATTATTGGTCTCAGAATCCCAACATTGGGTTGTGGATTTATCAGTACCTTAGCTATGATGAATCAGCAAGAACATTATGATTTATTTGCCTCTCCATGCTAGGTGAGCACTAATATAGGATGGTGTCCTAGACCCTACAGATATTGGGCTAGAAAATGGCATGAAATGGTATCCTTGGCCATGCCAGATACTGATGGCCCAGGAGTGGCCAATGCATTGATGTTCCACTATGGCAGGTGGTGGATACTCAGTTGGTGTGCTTTGATATTCGATCATTGCTTTTGTATCCCGAATCGTTTTTGTTCAATGGTAGTCAAGCAATGGGTTTAGTGTGATAGTTGATCATGTACATTTTGAGACAATGGTGCAGTGAGATGATCATTTATGCTTCATGACAGAGATAGGTTTTTCTCAGAATAGCATGGTTCTTTCATGGTATGCTCTTGGTGATCTAAATCCTTTAGCCTAGGATGGGCTTAGGTAGTTCATCCTATAGCCTTCTAAGCTTGGGTAGAATTCCCAAATACCATGTATGTTCTCATTAAAATGTATTTATATCCTCGAGTGTGTGAAATGTATCCTTGTGATATTCTCAATTTGACTGTATGCACTCAAAAGTGCTAGATGTATTACCTAATGTGACTCAGTTGTTTTCTCGTTGTAGGCCTATGCCACACCCTATGACAAGGCCAAGCTTGATGTATGGTGTTTTTCTTGGTGCTTGTTTTGAAGTTCCCTTGCTATATGTTGTAAACGGCCTTTGTGCCTTGATGTATAATTCTACTGAAAACCTCATGGAAAATTCTTTACTGGCAATACAGTGTTGTAACCAATGAACCAGGGCATGTCCTTGACCATTGTTCTCTTGAACTGGTGCCATGTGTTCTTGGTGATGTTGGCATGCTTGGATGGTGTGTGCTTTGGTGAACATCCTTGAGACAGGACAAATCTTAGGAACACTTTCTCTTGTGTTCTTGGATTGGCAAAGATCTTGTCCATAGTTGATTGATAGTGGTATGTAGCTTGAACTACAAAAAAATTGGTTCGATGTGCTTGATCTTGATAGTGGGTGGTTCACTATGGCTATGTAAATTACAATGGCACATTAAAATTCAAATTAATGTGATGTTACGATGTCTAGCTGTGGAGTAGAGTTTAGTTCTAGGTATTGCCACCTAGACTCGCTCTTCCATGTTGGATGCGATCGTGGAGCAGTTGTGCAAACATTGGGATGGTGGTCCATCCTTGAATAAATGATTTTACAAATACATAAATTGTGACTTCTCTTGGTGGCCTTTGGCTTGAATGTGCTCAAAACACTTGAGTTGATGCTCTCATGATTGGGGGCTTCTAATGATTATGCATGTGGGTGCGCTTTCGTGACCGATTGCTTTTGGTGCTTATGAGGGCTATGGTGCACACTCATGGCTTGGGACTTATTGGTGCTTTCATGATTGATGGCGTGATTCCATGATAGGGGACTCATTATGCCTAATCGGCTATGGTGTCTTGCCAAATTTTCCCATGTACTCTATCCCTTATGTACACTGATGTATCACATTGTCCCTTCCTAATGTATTGTCCCATGTACCTAGTGTAATGTTAATTCATGTTGGTGTTCTCACCTTCCTGGTGGGATAGCAGAGTTGAGCATGATATTACTTGGGGAATCTTAAATTCTATGAGGGATCATTCTTCATTCTGATGGATGCCCTCTTCAATTCCTGAAATAATATGGTAGGTGGTATTGAGACGGTTGTCTCCCATTTGGGACCTAGAAGCAGTTGATGTTTGGGACTTGTTCCTAGTAGTTGCCCCATGTTCGTGAACTCTTGGGGTTTATTTTTAGAGACAGAATGTTGTTACTAAGGTGAAATTCAGGGAACCTCCTTTGTGAGGCCGCATTGTTGATGTTCCTTCTTGTAAGCAAGGCATGATCTTATGTACTCACTTAAGCTTTTCGGGGCTTCAGAGGAACTTCCTTATTAGGGTTCTCTAGTAGACCACCCTTATTGTAAACCCTTCGGGGATGAATCATGTAGTGTTTTGAGTTGTAACTGATGTTGGTGAAGCCCATTCCATGTAAAACTATCTTGAGGACCCAATCCTCCTATGGGAAAAATGTTGTTGTTGACTTGTGTCTATCGTTTGGGTTGAATGATAATAGGTAGTGGTGCAGCCTTGTCCACCACAAATTGATGTAAACAAGCTTGAATGGTATGTATGAAAAAAAAACCCAGATCTCCTAAGATGAAATAGAAATCCCTCTTTGATAAAATTTCAAAGGGATGAACTGCTTGGTGTTTCGAGTTGTTCTTAAGGTGAAATTAAATTTGGGTAAGACTTGTAAACCCATGTCTTCCCTCAGCTGGTAACAGTTCGACAATATGGTTCTATTGGCTATATTGACTACTTGAGCATGTATTATTGGTAAGGTGTAGCTAGGTTGCTATACGTACCTATGAAAGAAACTTCCCAAAGAGGATCCTTCCTACAAGTGCAAAAATATAATGAAAGGTGTTGATCATGGGATGGGCAGTTATTCTTGATATAGTGGGGAAAATCAAATTTTGGGAACCTAGATATTCCTTGGAGAATTCATGATCTGGTTGCTCTCAGAGGTGACACTATATTCTTTCCTAGACCTAGTGTTCAGAAAATGGTGCTTGTCCCATAACTTGGAGTGGGAAGGATAGCTTATATGTTGCAAGTGCAGTTGATCCTTCTCCATGAATGGGATATTATGGTTGCATTTGATGATGTGCTTATGGTTGACCTGAGACGTGTGTATGGAGGATTGTCATGGGGTTGGCTGCCCGATAGATACTCCACTTGTTCTAACATTCAAGTAGGCATTCTTGATGTTGGACAATCATAAGAGGTGTTGATGATAGTTTGGGCTTGTTGTATGATAGCCTCTTGGAGAAGTTTCCAAATAGATTTTTGGATCTTCTCTCTCGTTGTGGCTATGGATTGTTGTTGGATGGTGAATTGAGGTATGTGATGCTGGTGTCTACGGATGGCAAGGTCAAGCTCAAAAGATTTGTCCTTGTACCTTTTTTGGAAGGGAGAACATGCTTGACTCCCTTCATACCAGCTTGAACAGACATGATGAGAGAAAAAAATGTGCATGGTATTGATGCACGTGGAATTAGTGCTTAAATGGTTGCACTGGTGAGACCCCATGGGTCTAGATGTGAGTAGCAAAACATGGAGTTTTGCCAAGCATGAGTTGCTTGCAGAGACATGGCTCTTTCGGAGCATGTCCTCCCTCTCAGTTTGATGTTCCCAAGTGCCTCACCATGGGTAGTGGCCTTGGTGAGCCCTCAAAATCGATGATTAAAAAAAATCAATGGGTGCTGAGATGTCATTCACAAAGGAACTCGGCGGGACTTGTGGAAGAGGAGCTTTCTTCTTGCATAAGTATGGGTTTACTCAAGAAGATATGTCTCTAGACCCTAGAAGGGATGGATCTAGGGGATGCCTTAGAGATGTTGGTCCTTTGGGTTGGACTACTCCTACTTGTTATAGAGTAGGGAAGTCTTTGGGCTTCCTCCAATTGCCCTTGCATTTCATGCAAGGCATTGGCTGGAAAGACGTATCAGGTGTTGGGGTTGGTATCTTCCTTTAAGCATGGCATCAGAGGAGTTGATGAATCCCCAAAGTTGATGGAGTTTCAAACCCATACAGAAGTGTACTCTCGAAGCTATCCTAGGCTCTGATCCGAGGATGTCGCTTCTTTTTGCAAGGGAGGATTGTGAGAGATGTCCCAGGGTGGTGGTTCTCCTAGGCTCTCCCCATGGTTTGGGGGCCATGGAACACTTTGAGGCACCCTCGGGTGACTCTCAAGTATTAGAAAACGCACCTTGGTGGTACCAAGCTAGCAACAGGACACTCTCTTGTTGTAACTCTCTTCTAAGTCCTCTTCATTTCCCGCTCACCATGGAGAACTACTTGGCCTTGATTCTACGATAGTCATAGATATGTAGGCAGCCAAGATTGGATAGTTTTGGTACAGTGCTAGGCCACACCTTGTACCAAATTATGGTGGGATCTAGGGGTGAGGCACCTTCCCTTGTAGGTGCATCGTTTCCCCTCCCACTGATGTTGTCTACAAGGTTGTTTATGTGCTTGTTTGCATGGTCCTCATGTTGGAGTTGGTTACCCTCTGTGAGGTGCATGTCATATATGTTAAAAAGCTATGATTCTGCTTGCACTCACTCGAGAGTTTCTTGCTCACTTGAGGCATATTCCCTAGGTCTTCTGCCCCAGATCCATTGGATCTTAGTGAATTCCTTGGGGTGCCAGACAATGTTGGGGCAACGTTGTTACATGGGGTGTGGTTTTAATCAATAACAGATTCTTTATAATGTTCTACATTGTTGTAATCCTTCAAGAATGAAAACTTCCAAATGTTTCTAAATTAGAGTTTGTAACATTGTTTTACTAATTTAAAGGCCATGTCCCTTGGTCATTGTATATGAACACCTTGTTTGGATCAATTGAACAATAAGAGTTGCACTTCTCCTACAGAGATTTCTACTTTGTTCATGAAGGGTTTTACCTTATAAATCTTTTGTTCCTTATTATCCATTTTTCTTTTGTTGTTCTAGTTTGATTTCAACTTTGCAAGTTGTTCATTATCTTCAAAATGTATCACTAGTGTAGTGTTTATTTTGAGTTTTCTCTTACACACAAACATTTTTCTAGTGCATCTACTCCACTCTACTATTTTTATCCAACATAATGGTATTAAAGAGAGGTTGTAAACTTGCTGGTTTTCTTTGTAGCAGGTTCTTTTGTGCAAGGTGGAACAAGACTCAATGGTACAAAGGTGTAGTTTTATAGAAAACAAAATCTATGAACATCCTAAAGTGGAAGCAGTAGGAATTCCAAGTTGTAATGGTGTTGCTTGTAGTAATAGAAAAGCAAGTGGGTAGGTAAATTTTAAGATGTTTCTTTGGATTCGTATTGATTTTTTAATTTCCTTTTTCAGAGTTTCCTACTTGTGTGGGAGTTATGATTCAAATATCGCTCTTGTTCAAAATTTCAATGGAAATTTCTATGGCCTTTGGAAAATGAAAGTTGTGGATTTGTTGTGACTATGCAAGAGACAAGAAAATTCATCTCTATTTCTATCTTCTCTACACAGGTTGTTCTTCTATCATCCATGCTCCTTATGGATTAATATTCTTTCATATATTTCTTTACAAATTGATCTTTTTCTAACCAACTCTTCAAGATTATCAATCACATTAACTTGGTTTCTTTTCATTCATCTTCAAGAGCTTCTTTTCTTGGTTCAAGATTTTTCTCTTATGAGTTTCTCTAGATTCTTTCTTCATACATATATGTGCACTTCTTTGTTACATTATTTTTTCTTTTTCTTTTTTCTTTTTTGCATGACATATCCCATAATCCATTAGCTATCATCTTAATTCTTATCACCTCTATACTTCAAATCCCCTCGTTCATTTCTATTCTTTAAACCTCATCCTTCACCACTAAACACTTTATATCTCATCCTTCATCTTTTTTCTTTAGACCTCATCCTTTCCCCATTACAAATGGAACTTTCTTATTGTCATTTTTCACATATATGCTTCATGATTCATGCTTCTTCATGGATTATGATCTCTCCTTATATATCATGTAAAAGTGGGACACAACTCTCTTGAAATGTTGCATCTCTTTGTATCCATTTATTTAATAAATCATCATTTCATTAAATGTGTATGTATACATACATGTTGATGTTCTACACACAATTTGATTAGCCTTCATCAATAATATTATATGATAGCCACTTATATAATAATAATGGTTGAAGCTAATAGGAATATTTTATGAGATGAGCAATGGAAGTGCTAAAATGCTAACTTGAATTCTTATAATGCAAACAACAATATTATTAGTAAGGCATCAAATTAAACTTCCCTATTGTGTTGAAAGGTAAGTTCTACATAACTACTATTAGACATATGATCTTTTGTGGTGTAGAATGTTGGCCTATCAAAAAGCATCAATCTCAATGTATGCATGTCGCATAGATGTGTATGCTAAGGTGAATGTTGAATGTCACTATGAAAGATTGAATCAACTCTTTTATTAGGAGATATTAGGGAGTAGCACTAATAGATGAGAATATTAAGGAAATTTATCTTAAATGGTTTAGTCATGTTCTAAGAAAACAAGAGAATAGGCATGTTAGAAGAGGCCACTTTACTGAAGTTGAGGGGAACCAAAAAAGAGGTAGGCCAACACACACTTGGTTTACTTACTTGGATTTGTAAGCTTCTAAGAAGAGAGTGAGGAGTGAGAGGGTTTTCCAAGGTTTTGCAGAGGATCTAAAGCTTTGCAAAAGGTATTCTAATCCTTTGTAGAGGTTTTCCAAAAGTAGAGAATTTTCCAAGGCTTTTGCAAAGGACTTTCCAAGTAAAGTTTTCTAATGAGGATTTTGTTTCTTCATCGAGGGTTAGCAAAGTGAATTTTGCTACTTGACTTCATCAAAGATATGATACCAATTACTAAGTCTAAACTATAAGAGATTTCCATTCAACTAAAAGGCTTATTTGAAAACCAAAAAGCCATTGAAGATAGATAGGAAACGTTTATTCAAAATCAAGAAATGATCTCAAAATGGATCCAAGAACAAAAAGGAATACCAAAGAAGGAAAAGATGCTAATAAAATAACAAAAAATAGTGATGGATCAACATAATAGTGATTTTTAAAATCTCATTTGTACCATGAACATCATAACTGCAAAGCAAAAGGTGATATATAATGCACCTCTCCAGCTTGGTTGATACAATCTTGGATGTTTATCGCATAGGATTCAAAAGTTATGAAATTTAGTGATTCAACTACTTGGAGAAAAGTTTAGCACAATTGCAAAAACTTTAAAAGAGAAAAAAAATAGATAAATGAGGATCTCACAAAAGAAGAGTTTGCATAGAAAATAAAAAAATAGAAAAAGGTAAAAGCAACACAAGCAAAGGGTAATGTATCTTTTCTAAATACCAAGTACATTGTAGTAATCAAAGATATGGGATTCTATAAAAAAATATCTAAACACTTTGCACTATGAATTTGTAAATATAGATGGTGGAATTGCCACTAAAATGATTGCACTACATAATATTGGGTTTTTTAAGAATCTTGACATTTTTAAAGTGGTTAAATCTTGAGAAAAAAAAAATCTGAAAATTTTGAGTTGCCTGATTTTAGTAGAATAAAGGCAGTAAGTGTTATATTTGACAAACAAGGAAGACCATCGGGAGGATTATATTGTATTCTCAAAAAAAAAAGGCTTCAAATGGTAATGAAGGTGAAAAATATTGATGAATATAAACAATATATTTGTTGGAGATTATTTAAAGAAAATGCACTATATTCCTTGCTTTTTATTACTTTCACCCACAAGATACAACATTTGATGCAAAGAAAAGTTTATCAACAAACAAAAAAACACACCCTTTTTTCAATATTTAGGATGAGATGTAACAAAATTTTAATTTAATGCTAAAGTCTATATGTATGGTGACTTTAGTGCAATGATTAGTTCTAAGAAAAATTGATACTCTGGAGTGGTAGAATAATCAAGAATGGCTAGATATCCAAAATTATGATGAAATTAGAAATGGATGGAAAAGAACATCATTTCGAGATGCTCATCAAGATCCTGCTTGCAAGATATTATTAGCCTACATTATTTTGAGACGCCCATCGTTTCGTCCAATCTTATGAGCGCCATCAATGTTGATGGGACGTGATATTGCATTGTCCCTTGTGATATCATGTATGTGATATCGCTGTGCGCCGTCATATCTATAAATAAAAGGCGTCTATCCCTTGTTTTCTCATTCTAGGCCTAGACTGTAGGGAAACTCTAGCAGTTTTTCCACTCTAGAGATAGATTAATTTCCATGTGCCCGTAGTAGGAACTCCAGAGTGAACAGATCTTTATTCGAGCAGACATTATACCTGAACACAAGTTTGTGTATGGCAATAAAGACGAGATTCTTGGATAAACCTTACAGTGCATAGAATAGGCTAATTAGGATTTTATTTACTGTTATTTATTATCTATTATTTAATTTCTTTATTAGTTATTAATTCTCTCTTAACCCTTCTCTCCTAGTTAAGTGCCTCAGTACGACCACTTCGAGCACATGCGTTACGCTTGGTGATCCCAGCAACGATTAGCGTTTGGTAGCCAAGGTTGCATTGGTTCAGGGTGTGGACGGTAAGTGGGAACGAATGCTGATGCTAGGTTAATTTAGACTTAGTTCATTCGTTAGAGTTAGTTAATTAGTCTCTCAACCCTTCACCTTGTTAGCATAGGAGATAAAACATAAAAAGACATAAAAATCATATACCTTGGACTTACTTAACCATACATCATGACAACTACAAGTAAGTCTGGGAAGACAACGAATGATTAACCCTAAGTGTTCCATGAGGCATGTAGGCACTTAGTATGCGGAGTTTGACCGGATTGCATGTGCTACGCTTGTATTCGTATGGTTGAGTGTTGGGATACCTCGCCACTCATCATTGGCGCCGTTGCCAGGGACTAAGTGTTTGTGTGCTAAGTAGAACATAGGAAATCACTCACATCATTGGGAGATTAAACGAACCTTAGGGTTAATTAAACGAAAAATTATATATGGTAAAATAGCACATCGATAAATAACAATATCTTCTTCTAAGAAAAGCAATTCACCGCCTAGGGATAATACAAGAAACAGTCAGCAATCAAAAACACATAACCGAAATTCGCCAACTCCTCAATAATATCGAGTGGTATATACTCATCCCGATGAGTACATACTAGACTTTACCTTTATCCTCCATCAAGACGAATAGTTGCGATGAAGAGATTTGCAAGGTAACATAGTGTTACCTCCAGATCGATCAGTCCCTAGCATGCTTCTTCATGCTCTTGCACAAATAGGCATGACAGAATTATACACTGAATACATTGCAGGAGATTTTAATATAAGGGATTATCATCCCACAGCAGTGCAACGTATGAGGGACTCAAGGCAGGAGAGCCAACATACACTATTGAAGGGTAAAGGGGTCTTGCACGTCGTGAGTGAAATAGGAGATGATGAACCCATTATAACAAGTTCTCTATCAAATGATGTTCCCCCTCCTAACGATGGTGAGGAGGTAGGGTATTAGAACCTATGCTCAATGATACATAACACTGGTTCTTATCTCTGTGAATGCCAACTGTTCACAGAGGGAACAACAACATATGACAAGGATGGACACTTAGATTGTCATCACGATCGGGGTCATAGTAGCCGAAGAGAAGGTAAGAATCATCTTCATGGCGATGGTTCTCCTTCTTCTTCTACTTCTTCTCATCACTCACCCTCTCCTTTCACATTTGGGCGTAGCCATCATGAGCATAACGGTGAGGATAGAGGTAGGAAAAATGAGAGACCTCGATGAGAGAGTCGAGAGAGAGGACAAGGGCATGAATGAAGGGAAAGTAGGGAATAACGTAGACATCATAGGTGATGAGTGGCAAGGTACCCCTACACTCCACCATACAAATACGAGCGTGCACGCACGATCCGGTTGAACTCCATAGACTAAATGCCTTAACGCCACAAGAAACACTTGGGGTTAATCATTCGTTGTCTTCCCAGGCTTGCTTGTATGTGTCACGGTGTATGGTTAAGCAAGTCTGAGGTATATGATTTTTTTGGTATTT
>MNCI01006052.1:2839-29443 GCA_015680685.1 Gnetum montanum | reverse complement strand
GTGACTTCAAGGGGATTCGATGCATTTGTGCTAGCCATTCTCTTGGGTCCTTGGATGCTTTTTCTTGGGTTTTCTGCCATTTTGACATTGTTCAAAAATTAGGAAGCTTAGTGAATAAAAATAAGTCTTTGCATGGTGTGGTTCTCATGCAAAAAAAAAAAAAGAAAGTGAGAATTCAAAGCACACCACTTAGACATAATAAAGTAATATGGGCTACAAGCACTAGTTATGGAATTGGAAAGACATGTTACCCATGCCTGAAGGTTCTCTCTAACTAAGGTCCTTTGTGCTTCTCCATCTCGCTCTCCTTAGAATGGTGGTGACTCTTTGTGGAAGCATTATTGTTGCTTCAAGAGGATGGATTGGCCAAGTGTATTGATGCAAGGTCATTGAATGTGGTTGGTTTGAGTCTAGATTTGGGATGAGTTCTACTTAGTTATCTTAATGATGAAATATACAAGGGGCTTTACACAACCTTGTTCTTCGGATTCCATTACATTCTCTCCTCTCCATCTTTCTTCCCATTTTCCACCTCATTGCCAATTTTATCATTAGTCCATTCTAGGTTGATGCATTGTTTTTCTTTGGTGAATTCTTATGGGTAAGTTTTTAACACTTGCTTCCAAATGACATTCCTAGAGCCTACGGACTCTTTGGTTTGTGGGTTTGTTAGGGCATAAAGGACATGAGCTTGCTTTGGGGAGGACCCACTGGCATTTCTTTTTGGTGCAATTATTAACTTCTTTCCTTTAAAAATTTCCTACAATCAATGATTTCTTATTTCATCCCCATTCATGACATCCAGTTTATTAGCATTGTCATTGATATTTTTAATCTTTCTTGTTCCTCATGTTTTTCCATCTTAAAGCTACTGGAGGTTCACTCTTAGTCGTGGGGGCCCTGACACAAATTTTTCAATTTTTTCCATTTTACTAATTGCCTAACCCCTACACCTTGGGTAGTTGCCAGTGATAAATCTCCGAACCATTTTCTGCCATAACCACAAGTTAGCTAATGCACTTCATATCGAGGCAAGGTATCAACTACATTGTGGATTATGTATCCTTGCTCATTTGTGACTGTGTTGTGTGTACAGATGGCGATCATACAAATAATGGACTGGGCTTGGAGGAAGCACTTAGGATGGACCGAAACTGGAACATTTATGAAAGGAGCAAGTTTGGTGGTATGGCTATGGGTAAACAACGAAAGGCGCAATCTTAGCATTAGTGGCAACATGCTCCATCTTCTTTCTCTTTCTCTCTTTCTCTTCAAGCTACCAAATAAAGGCTTGGATGTCATTTATGTACAAGTGTTCACCACAATGATTATGAACACTAATGTTGTAATATGCTTATTGATCCGTTCACTGGGCATGTTGAGCCTATCATCCCATTCCATCACCAGTTGTCAGTTAATCAATAATCCCATACCTTTCCAATATTTTATAAGGAACTTAAGGACGAGTTTTCATTCAATCATGGGGGTATGATAAGAGCGATTATTCTAGTAGTTATTCTAATTATTAGAGTCGTTACTCTAGCGGTTTCTTTAGTAGTTATTCTAATTATTAGAGTGATTACTTTAGCAATTTCTTTAGCAGTTATTCTAATTATTAGAGTGGTTACTCTAATTATTAGAGTAGTTTCTCCCAAGTCTATAAATACAGTGCCCAAGCGCACAATTGGAAGGGAGTTTTTCAGCACTCAAGTAGCGAAACTCTTGTAGTCTGTTTGAAAGTTAGAGTATTTTCTAAGTGCCCACAGCAGGAGGTCAAAGTGTGGATAGATCTTTATTCGAGCATTGTGTACCTGAGCACACCTTGTATACAGCAATAAAGACGAGCTCTTTGATTCATCCTTGTAGCACTTGAGATTTGTTTTCTTACACATTTATTTTATTTTATTTTCTTATGCATTTAGTTTATTTTATTTTATTTTATGCACTTTACATTTATATTATTAGTGAAGCAATTCATTTTGATCAATTAACCAAATCATTAAATTAGATAGTACAATCACTTCGAGCATGCATGTAACACTTGGTAACTTGGTAATGATTAGCGTTTGGTAATCCTAGTAGTCTTGCGCTGGTTCACGATGTGTACGGCAAGTGAGAACAGATATTGGTGTTAGGATTAGTTAAAGCTTAGTTAATCAGTAGTTAAGTTAAATTAGTCACTTAATTATCTCTCTCTCCTTCCCTACTAGCGTAGGACATAAAAACATAAAAGCTATGGAAATTATATGCCTCAAGGTTACTTAACCATACAATCGTGACATATAGGTAAGCTTGGGAAGACAATGATCAACCAACCCATCCTTGTTCCACTAGGGTGCATAAGCACTTAGTCCTTGGAATTTGACCGGATCGTGCATGAAATGCTTGTATTCGTATGGTTGAGTGTAGGGGTACCTCGTCGTTCATTAGGTGTCCTACTACTAGCTTGGTACTACCAAGCTAGGATGGGTTTTTTAACACTCCAGTGGCACTTAAGGGAACATTAGAGTGTTCCATGGCCCTTGAACTATGGGGAGGAACCAGGGGAACCACTACCTTGAGACCTCTCTCACAAAAACACATTTTTTAAGAGTGAAATGTAGTAATATTATATTTTTAAAAAAATTAAAAAGTCCCTAAATTTTGCTATCAAATTTATTACAATGTACCATGAGCCATTAAATTTTGCTTGGTTTCATTATTTGCTTCAATTAAAAGCATCATCAAATAACAAAACTTACATATTTAAAAGATAGAAATTGCACAAAATACAAAAAAAAAGATTTTGATGAAGGTGCAATTTGAGCATTGTGATACATTTTTTTCGCATGTTCTTTGGGGAGTCTTTCATGCTTTTATATCACTAATCCATGCACAAAAGTGATGCTTTAGACGACAAGACGCTCACACCAAGATGATACTATGCTGATAAAATAACCACCTTTACAACACTATGATATTATCTCTTGGTAATACTATTGTTACATTTTAACACTGTTTCTTAAAGTTCAACTTTGTAAAATCATTTAGTGTTCCCATGCTATGTTTTGAATAAATTGTTTTTTTATTTAGTCTTATTTCATCAATTACTTCCTGGCTAGAAATATGCATTATTTTTTTTAAAATTCATGGCAAGAATTTTTCTCTGCTCAAGTGAATATTCATCAAAAGTTTTAAACTTCAAGTTAACGGCTTTAAAGAACAGTGAACATGAATTGAATCAGAAATTCAAACATATCATGTCTCTTAAAGGCATTAATAAATAAAATAGTAAAGGCATGAGATAAAGTTAACCCGGCTACAACTAATGCATTCAGTCTGATTTAAAGTGAAATACGAAAAGATCATNCAGGTAACAGTATGTAAGTTTTCCTTTCCCTTTGAAAAAATTTTTCTTCCTTTGCCAACTTGCCAGATCTGCTATTTACTTTAGTGTATCGAGTGAAAAATTTCTATAGTAAAATTTATTAACAAATCTCAGTAACCAGAAATATTAGCATTCTGCTAGGGAAAAATTAGGTTCTACATAAAAAGAAGTTCATGAGAAGAAAGTAAAACTTTTAACAACTGATACTGTTTACTATTGGGAAGCTGAAACTTTTGTGGTCAAAGATGCAAGCAAAGCAAAAGCAAAATCATTAAAAAGTTATGCTGGATGATACCTCTTGTATTTCTGCTTTCCCATAGTTGTTCAGTGGTCGCTGTGTTTCAACTTTCTTTACCACTTCATCCAAATTATTGAAGGGAATTCCAAGCCGATTTTCAACATCAATTGTGAATGACAAAGATGTGTATGAATTGTATATCATGGACAAAACCGACTCCACTTCTTTCATGGATGGCCTCAATACAACATTTTTGCTTGTGCAAATCAGGGCTACTCTCAGTATACCTTCAACTGCCTCTAAATCTTTTTCTTTCTGAATTTCAATCCCTTCACTTCTGTCATTTGCTCTCATTAAAATACCTTTAATTCTCTTTACTTTTTCCCCTTCTATAGTTGTCTGAAACACCGCAGACACCCAATCTGGCAATGTGAGATGAGGACCAAACATATCATGTGTGGGTTCTGTTCTGGTCATGACTTCTAACATTACCACTCCAAAGCTATAAACATCTCCTTTAATGGATAGCTCCCCTCCAATTCCGTACTCTACCTCAATAACAAGCAGCAGCAATATATTACTAGAGATATACAGTTAAAGGTAAATGATAAATAACCCTCAAATATTAAAATTACCAAAACATGGCTAAAACGTTAGTTGAATATATAAATATATACCAGGAGCAACATATCCCAGAGTGCCCTTGATTGCATCTGATGTGGAAAATTGTGCACATGCTGACTGCTGTGCCACAAAATGGGCTATGCCAAAATCAGAAAGCTTCACTGTCATGTCTTCATCTAGCAACACATTATGTGGTTTAACATCACAGTGAATTACTGTTGTGCTGCAATCATGATGGAGATAATTGAGTGCCTCAGCTAACTCTTTCAATATGCGTAGCCTCATTTCCAAACATAATGATCTGAATTTTCCTTCATGTTGATCATAGAGAAGTGAATGAAGAGAACCATTGCTCATATATGGCATGACTATGGCTTTGAAATCACCAGAATAAACCACAGTTAAAATCCTGATAAGGTTCCTGTGGCGCAACTTTCCCAATACCTGACATTCCTTCCTGAAACTGGTTTCAGAGCTGTTTTCATTTAAGGGTAAGAATACCTTAATGGCTACTCGTTGCCCCTGGCTTAATGTTTCATAATAGACCTTCCCATACCTTCCTTGGCCAATTAAGTTAGCTGCACTAAAACATTGGGTGGCTCTTTGTAAATCTTCCATTGATAATTTCATGAATGGATTCTGGAGGTTGAGGACTAAAAATGAAGTTGATTTCAAACTGTTCCACTTTCTCAATAAGATCCAGATGGAAAGACCCAGAAGAAGAACCCCACACAAGGAGGTGATGATTATCAGCAGTACTTTGAGAATGCTCAACTTGTGAGAAGTATGGTGTTTTCCCATCTTGCATTCCATGAGACCAAAGCATCCACCACATAGCAAATAATTTTCAGTGAAAGACCGTTCACTGAGATTCTTAAATATGCCCTGTCTACAGGGTATGCGTCCTTCAAAATTATTGTAGGAGAAATTCAAAAACTGTAGATAAGAAAGGTTGGACAATGACTCGGGCACTGCTCCTGAGAAAGAATTACAGGAGAGATCCATGTTTTGAAGCTCTGTTAACTTGTAACCAATTTTTTCTGGCAGATTTCCAGTGAAGTTGTTGAAAGAGAGATTGACCTCCACTGCATTTAACCATTCTACAATGTGAATGCCAATGTTCCCTGATAGATGGTTATTGGAGAGATCAATATACAGGGCCATCAGCATACCTCCTATATCGTCAGGCACTCTCCCTGTTAAAGCATTTCTGGACAAGTTGAATCCAAATATAATATGTTTTAGTCCAGCAACCTCTGGTGGGATTTCTCAGGACAAGTTGTTTGCTGAAAGATCCAGATCTTCCAGTAGCCAACATTTACCCATCTCTGGAGGAATTTTCCCAGCAAATGAGTTCATACTCAGGCTCAGATTACGCAGATTTGCCAACTCACCTATTGTGGGAGAAATGGGCCCCAATAAATTATTGTGCTGGAGATAAAGGTAAGTAAGAGTGGTGTTTGCAAGAGCCAGTTCACTTGGAATGTTGCCTTGCAGTTGGTTGTGACTGAGATCGATATACTGAATAGAACTCATCTTCCCTATCTGTGAAGGGATGTTGCCATTTAAAACATTTTCTTTCAACTCAAGCTGATAAAGTGATGACAGGTTTCCCATGCTGCAGGGAACTCTGCCATAGATGGTATTGCCATATAAAAATAGTTGTTCAAGATTTGGCCAGTGAGAACCAATGTTGGAAGGTAAAATTCCTCGTAAATTTATGTATCCCATATTTAAGTACTTCAACCGCCTACAACTGAAGAGGGCTTTTAAAATGGGAATCGGTTGATCAGAGTTGATTCCCTCACTTGTAAAGTTGTTGTGACCCAAGTGAAGCCATTGCAACTGAGAAAGATTGCCGAGCCAGTTAGGAAGGGTTCCTTGCAAAGAGTTGTCTTTAATCTCTAATTCTATAAGCAACGATGTGTTCATCCATGAGGCTGGTATCGCTCCGGAGAATTGATTATTTGCTAGATACAGATATTTTAATTTTGAGAAGGTAGAGATATAGGCAGGGAGAGTACCTTGCATACTGTTAAAATTCAGATCCAGGAATGTCAAAGAAGTAAGGTTGGCCATGGACTTTGGAATGCTTCCCCTGAAGAAGTTCACTGCAAGATTGAGCTCTTGCAATTTATTCAGTCTTCCTATCGATGGTGGCAGCGTTCCTTCAAACTCATTGTCATCTAAATATAAGTCTGTGAGAGAAGTGCAGTTCATGAGAGAGCTAGGAAGAGTGCCTTGGAGAGAATTGGTGCTCAAATCAAGGTACTCAAGGGAAGAAAGTTTGCCCAACTGATGTGGAACAGGGCTACTCAGATGGTTCTCAGAAAGTTCAAGTTCCTTCATGTATCTGAGTTGAGCAAGTGACTCTGGAAATGGACCGCTGAGAAAGTTCTTGAAAAGGTACAGGACCTTGAGCCTTGTGAGCTTTCCCAAAGAAACAAGAATGGTGCCATTCAGAGAATTGCTATCCAAATCAAGGTGCTCAAGGGAAAAAAGGTTGCCCAAGGATTGCGGGATGCTGCCTTCCAAAAAATTCTCAGACAAATCAAGCTCGGTCATCTGTTTGAGTTGAGCAAGTGACTTTGGAATTGGACCGTTGAGAGAGTTCTTGAAAAGGTACAGGACCTTGAGCTGCATGAGCTTTCCCAGAGAAGTAGAAATGGTGCCATTCAGAGAATTGGTGTGCAGATGAAGGGACTCAAGGGATGAGAGGTTGCCCAAGGATAGTGGGATGCTGCCTTCCAGAGAATTGGTGCTCAGATAAAGCTCCTTAAGGGAAGAGAGATTCCCCAGTTGTGGAGGAATGGGACCTGTGAAGGAGTTTTTGAAAAGGTACAGGACCTTAAGCCTTGTGAGCTTTTCCAAAGAAACAGGAATGGTGCCATTTAGAGAATTGCTATCCAAATCAAGGTGCTCAAGGGAAGAAAGGTTGCCCAAGGATTGCAGGATGCTGCCTTCCAAAGAATTCTCAGACAAATCAAGCTCGGTCATCTGTTTGAGTTGAGCAAATGACTCTGGAATTGGACCGTTGAGAGAGTTCTTGAAAAGGTGCAAGACCTTGAGCTGCATGAGCTTTCCCAGAGAAGCAGGAATGGTGCCATTCAGAGAATTGGTGGGCAAATGAAGGGACTCAAGGGATGAGAGGTTGCCCAAGGATTGTGGGATGCTGCCTTCCAGAGAATTGGTGCTTAGTATAAAGCTCCTTAAGGGAAGAGAGATTCCCCAATTGTGGAGGAATGGGACCTGTGAAGAAGTTCTTGAAAAGGTACAGGACCTTGAGCCTTGTGAGCTTTCCCAAAGAAACAGGAATGGTGCCATTCAGAGAATTGCTATCCAAATCAAGGTGCTCAAGGGAAGAAAGGTTGCCCAAGGATTGCGGGATGCTGCCTTCCAAAAAATTCTCAGACAAATCAAGCTCGGTCATCTGTTTGAGTTGAGCAAGTGACTCTGGAATTTGACTGCTGAGAGAGTTCTTGAAAAGGTACAGGACCTTGAGCTGCATGAGCTTTCCCAGAGAAGCAGGAATGGTGCCATTCAGAGAATTGGTGCTCAGATCAAGCTCCTTAAGGGAGGAAAGGTTGCCCAATTGCAGAGGAATGGGACCTGTGATCAAGTTGCTGTAAAGGTACAGAATGTTGAGCTGACTGAGTTTTCCAAGAGAATCAGGAATGGTGCCTTCAAGAGAATTCACACCCAAAGCAAGTCTCTGTAAGAAGGAGAGATTCCCAAGCTGTGGAGGAATGGAACCCTTAAACATGTTGTTACCTAGTTCAAGTTGCTGAAGTTTAAAAAGCCTGCCAAGATGAGGTGGAATGAACCCGGACAAAGAATTGTTGGAAACATTGAACACCTTCAACATAGATAAATTTGCTATGGCTGAAGATATTGATCCCTGCAAACCATTGCTGTCAAGATCCACTGAAATGACTCTGCCTGCAGAAGAGCATTGAACTCCAGTGAAGTTGCAAGCATTAACAGAGTCAGATCGCCAATCTTGTAAAACAGAGTGAGGATCCCTGGTGATGCATTTCTTAAAGGCAATCAAGGATTTGACCTCATAATTTGCAACAGCAGAAGCAAGAGAATTATCATAATTTGCATCTACCGGGGAAGCAGCAACATGGTGCACCACCAAAATTGCAAACAATGTCCATGAAAATGCGTTGAGCAACATTATCATTATCATTCTCGCTGTTGGCGAATGCAATGGAAGCAGCAGCAGGATGAGGATGAGGTGAATGTCATGTGCAGCAGCAACAGGATGAAGCTGTGGTATATGTAACCTTGGGTGTTGAATTTTCAATAACACTAAATGAGGATCACCTGGTAACTTTTGACTTTTCCGTTGCATCTATTTTATTTACTTATCATCCAAAGGTTAAAAAAAGATGTTTACTTAGATGATAATCAAAAAATAGTGATAATGATATACACATGGTGCCGGATAAAATTATAATTTCCACGGATCTATCTACGAAGTACCTTTTATGAGTTGATTCTCTCACCACAAGCTAAGCATGGTGACAAGTTACAATGTAATGGTGACAAGTTACAATGTAATGGATTAGAGATAATGAATAAGAAACTAATGAATGAAATAATGAAAGTCATTGTAATTGTTGGAAGAGTGCAAATATGATTAAGTACTCTATTCCAAGTGTCATGTCTTCTCTAGAGTACATAATTGTATTTAAGTTTTTTATTGTTTATCATTGAGAATGGAGCATTTCTAGGGATGTAAATTAGGTAAGAATCTTCAGTGCTGCCTTATGAGTTAACTTTTACCACAAACTAAGAATGGTGGCTGATTGCAATTTAATGAATAAGAAACAAATGAAAGAACAATCCAATGAATAAGAAAGGAATGAATGAACCAATGAGTTCAAATATGAATGACTCGACTATTCTATTTCAAGTGTCTATGTCTTCTCTAGAGTAAATAATTGCATTTCACTTCTATATTGGTTGTCATTGATAACTGGATGTTTCTAAAGTTATCATTACATAAAATTTTCAACATTGCTTTCATACACAAACAATACACCTAGGCTACATGGCTAATGTATAGCGGAGGATAAAGATTATGTTTTCCACCAATCTATCCATAATCACCAATCAATCTAGGTTGTGTAGGTGAGCGTTCAATCTCGGTATTATTGCAAATTGTTATGTATTTTTTTTCATGTGTATTGTTTAATTGACAATGTGACATTTCTAGAGTTATTACTAAAGAATTTTCAACAAAATGCCTTTGAATTGATTCTTCCCATACAAGCTAAGCATGGTGATAGGCTCCAAATCAATGGATAAGAAATGAATGAAGGAAGAATAGAATGGATAAGCAAGGAATGGATCAATCAATGAAGGTCATTGTAATAGTTGGAAGAGGCTAAAAATGAATGAATTGGATGATTCTATTCTAAGTGTCTGTATTTTCCAAGATTATGCAATTGCATTTAAATTTTGTATTTGTTATCATTGACAATGAGACATTTCTAAACTTATCATTACATAAGAATTTTCAATGATGCCCTCATGACTTGATTTTTTCAACACAAACTATCCATACGCATAGCGGCATATTGTTGTTTATCCACATTGTATTCGTGCAAGTTGCACTGTATTTGGTGTTACATGAAGAAGCAATTACATAAATGTCCTTTGAATTTGCGTTGTACCGCAAATGATGACCGGTTCATTCATCAACCGCTCGCTGATTAAAATTTATTGTTAAGGATAAGTCAATAATTTTGAAAGCGATTTATCCGATTTTGCAAAGCCACTCTTCCGAACACCGATTTATTTATTGGCATTCTAAGCCGACACGCAAGAATTTTCCGCGAACGAAGGCCATTCATTCGTTCATTCGTTTTAGTGGTTGGGGTAGTGCGGATATGAAAGCAATGAATGGAGTATTCAATCTTAATAATATATGTCTTCATCCGCATTAAAGGGCATTCAACGGAAAGTGGGGGAAAAATTGGGTCGCTCCGTTGCACCACGTTCTCAAGTCAAACGATATATTTATTCGATTTTAATTTACTTCCTCTAGACACAGAAGTTATTTGTCACTATATTGCATATAATTAAAATGACAAAAATAAAACAAATCAAATTTTTTTAAGGAGTTTTTGAAGACATAAAAGAGAAAGGATGGTATTTTAAAGGGATACAATAGTTGAAGATTTGGAATTGATATCTCATTGAAGGAAATATGATTTTTGTAGTGAATAATTTAATATTTTATTGATAAAGCTTATTTTAAGTTGAGTTCCCTATCTTGCTATTTGAAAACTTAGTTACGAGGTAGGTTCACTTTGGAACTCCTTGGGCTTTTCGGTTTAATTTAATATTTTTTTAGCTCAACCGAGTTTGGATAAAAGGGCAAGGTGATTCATGTCCCCCTTCAATAATTGTTGGGGTGTACCTATCTTTCAATTATTTCAAGTTTCAACATCCCAAACTTACAATAATTGCTGAGTGACTGACTTGACATTGGAGGATGAGAATACAACTTCAACCTTATCATCTCATGTGCACTTCATCTCTAATGCCGTGTAACTAGTAAGTAAGTCCAATGGAACACGGAAAAAAAAATATTTACAATAATTGCAAGGCTCCGACAACAAACTTCATGGGCATAGCCATTGTTAACTGCTTTTTAAAATATGGTTGGCTTTTATTGACTCTTAACCTTTCACACGCGACAAGTCAAGTCAACGTGGACTTATTATTTATTTACATTGGAGAATTATTTATTGGAGTCGAGACCCACCACGCACGCACAGGTAAACGTAACATATGAATTAATTATTCCAATCTGAAAAAGCGTTTACATAATTGGGCTTAGATTTTGTGGTCGACATTTCACTGATGCGGATTCTGTGGCCACACAAGCAATGTACTTTCCAAGACACGTGCCTTGACACTGATAAAATGAACCGACATTGCTCGACTCATTATGGTATTTGTCGAGCTGACCTATAAATTAAATAAATAAAATAAAATAAATAAAGGCGTTCCCCATTTCCATTAAAAAAAATCAAACCAAAACAAAACGAAAGGGTCGGTGCAAGGAAGAACCCATGGACTACCAGACACGGAACATTGCAATGAATGAAATGTCGGTGTCTATGGAAGTTTGGCATTCTTTTTTATTAGGACGAACTCACGAAACAGCTGAGGTGAATGTCATTTGCAAGGCTTGGTATATGTAACCTTTGGCTGCTGAATTTTCGCTAACAATCATTGAGGATGATGCGGCAACTTTTGGCTTTTCCGTTCCATCTATTTTATTTAGTTTAAAAAACGATGGTGATGATTTAGTTTAAAAAATGACGATGATGTTTAAAAATAGTGATAATAGTAGATACACATGGGCTGCATGGTTAATGTATGGTGCAAGATAAAGATTATATTTTCCATCGATCTATCCACAAAAGCATTAATTTATGAAATGCCTTTGGTGAGTTGATTGTTTAGCAAAAGCTAAGTAGGATGGCCTGTTACAATTCAATGGATAAGAAATGAATGAACCAACACTACAATGGATAAAAAATGAATGAATGAACCGATGAAAAGCATTGCAATAATTGGAAGAGTCTAAATATGAATGAATGGACTATTCTATTCCAAGTGTTGTCTTCCCTAAAGCACAAGTATGAATATGAATGCAAATTATGAATGTATTGGTAGTCACTGACAATAGGACATTTCTAGTGTCATTATATAAGAATTTTCAATGATGCTTTCATGACTTTTCTTTCAACACAAGCTAAGCATGGTGATTGGTTGCAATTCAATAAAAAAAAAACGAATGAAGAACAATACAAAGGATAAGAAATGAATGAATGAATCAATGAAGGTCACTACAATAGTTGAAAGAGTCCAAATATAAATGATTGGACCATTCCATTCCAAGTGTCTATGCCTTCTTTAAAGTATGTAATTTCATTAGAAATTTGGATTGGCTATGACGATGGATCATTTCTAGACTTGTCATTATACAAAAATTTTCAACAATGCCTCCATGAGTTGATTCTTTCAATACAATGGATAAGAAATGAATGAATCATGATTCTTTTTATACAGACTATGCAATACATTGGATAACAAATGAATGAACAAACGATACAATGATATAAAACAACTAAATGAACCAATGAATGTCATTGCAATAGTTGGAAGAATCTAAATATGAATGAATGGAGTATTCTACTGCAATTATCTTTGTCTTCTCTAAAGCACATAATTACATTTAAATTTTCAATTGGTTATTTGATTAACAATAGCTTATTTCTAGGGTAGTCATTACATAAGAACTCTCAACAATGTATTTGTGAGTTGATTCTTTCAACATAAACTATGCAATTTAATGGATAAGACACCAATAAATGAACACAATGATAAGAAACAAATGAATGAACCAATGAAATTTATTGCAATAATTGAAGGAGTCCACAGATGAAATGAATGAACTATTCTATTCCAAGTGTCTCTATCTACTTAATTAACTAGAGAGTAGAGATGAAATGTTCATTGATTAATGTTCTATGTTGTAGATGTGTTCCATGCATACCTAGCTATCTTAACTATCAACAACACACTCACATTTACATTTCAATAATAAAGTCATTTCTTTGTATTTCGTAAGGAAAAAAAACATCCATTGCACATTGATGAGCAGTGCGCTCAACCATATGAATACAAGAGTCCATGCACGATTTGGTTGAATTCCAAGGACTAAGTGCTTATGCGCCTTTGTGGAACAAGAATGGGTTGATCAATCGTTGTCTTCCCAAGCTTACTTATATGTCACGATTGTATGGTTAAGTAAACTTGAGGCATATGATTTTTATACTTTTTTGTGTTTTATGTCTTGCTGCTAATAAGGGAGGAGAGAGATAACTAAGTAACTAATTTAATTTGACTACTTATTAACTAGGCTCTAACTAATCCTAACACTAGTATCCATTCTCACTTGCTGTACACATCCTAAACTTGTGCAACACTATTGGGATTACCAAACCCTAATCGTTACTAGGTTACCAAGTGTTACACGCATGCTCGAAGTGATCGTACTATGTGTGCTTACTTAGGAGGGTTGTAGGGTGAGAGGGAATCATTAATTAACTAAGGAAAGCATTAAGTAACAATAATTAACAATAATTAATCTATTCTGAATGCTTCAATGTTTATCACAAAGTTTGTCTTTATTGCTGTACATAAGGTGTGCTCAAGTACAAAATGCTAGGACAAAGATTCGTTCACTTTATGACTCCTATTGTGGGCACGCAAAAATAATTCTAACTCTGAGAGGGAGAAAAGGCAAGAATTTGGGTAAGGGACTAAGACTAACTATGCAAACCAAGTGCGCTCACCTTTTATTTATAGGCAATGAGGTAGGCCATGATATCGCGTATGTGATATCACATGGAAGGCCACGATATCGTGTACGAAATATTGCGGACGTGATATTGCGGCTCATCATACCCCCACGACTGAATGAAAACTTGTCCTTGAATTCCTTACAAAATATTGGGAAGGTATGGGATTATTGACTGAATGAGAACTGACAGCGACAGGGAATAACAGACTCAAAGTGCTTAGTGAACAGATCGATAAACATATTATAACATTGGTGTTTACACCCTTTGTGGTGAACACTATACATGGATGACATCCAGACCTTTACTTGATAGCTTGAAGAGAAAGAGGGAGAAAAGAAAATGAGGTGTGTTGCTACCAATGCCAAGATTGTGCCCTCCGTTGTTTATTCATAGGCATGCGACTAGACTTGTTCCCAACGTAAACGTTCCAGCTCTAGTCCATCTCGAGTGCTTCCTCCTATTCTAGTTCATAGTTTGTGTAATCGCCATTTGCACACACAACAAAGTCACGAATGAGCAAGGATAAGTAAGCCACAATACAATTGATACCTTGTTCGATATAAAGCACATTGGCTGGGTTGTCGTTATGGTAGAAATTGGGTTAGGGGTTTATTACTGATAACTACCCAAGGTGTAGGGGTTAGGCAAGTAGTAGAATGGAGAAATTGAAAAATTTGTACCAGGGCCCCCACGACTAAGAGCAAACCTTCGGTAGCAATAAGATGAAAAAATATAATGAACAAGAAAGATGGGAAAAATAACAATGGCAACGCCAATAAAGTGGATGTCAAAGATGGGGATGAAATGAGAAATGGTTGATTGCAGAGAATGTTTAAGGAAAAGAACTTAACAATTACACCAAAAAGGAATGCCAGTGGGTCCTCCCCAAAGTAGGCTCATGTCCTTTATGCCCTAACAAACCCACAAACCAAAGAGTCCATAGGCTCTAGGAATGTCATTTGGAAGCAAGAGTGAAAAAACTTACCCACAAGAATTTATCAAGGAAAAACAATGCATCAACCAAGATATGGACTAATCATAAAACTAGCAATGAGGTGGAAAATGGAAAGAAAGATGGAGAGTATAAATGGAATGGAATCCCAAGAGCAAAGTTGTGTAAAGTCCCTTGTGTATGTCATGGTTAATGTGACTGAGTAGAACTCATTCCAAATCCAGACTCAAACCAACCACACTTAGTGACCTCGCATCAGTACACTTGGCCAATCCATCCTCTTGAAGCAACAAGAATGCCTCCACAAAGAGTCATCACCATCCCAAGGAGAGCGAGATGGAGAAGTAGGAAGCGAGAAAGGGCCTTAGTTAGAGGGAACCTTTAGGCATGGGTAGCATGTCTTTCTAGTGCCATTACCAGTGCTTGTAGCCCATATTGCTTTATTATGTCTAAGGGGTATGCTTTGAATTCCCACTTTTCTCTTTTTTTTTTTACATGAGAACCACACCATGCAAAGACTTATTTTTATTTACTCAGCTTCCTGATATTTGATCGATGGCAAAATGGCAAAAAACCCAAGAAAAAGCATCCAAGGACCCAAGAGAATGGCTAGCACAAATGCATCGAATCCCCTTGAAGTCACACCATTTTCAACCATTGAGTCTTTTCTTTAGTTTGGAAAATACCAAGCCACCAATTTATTAAGAAGTTGATTAGAAAAAAGGGACTATATAGTTCCAAGCCAAGGGAGACGACAAAGTTGAATGGATGAATGGACGATGTGGACTCATTGTCTGTTTTATCAAAAGAACCATATCATAATATTAGCATCATAATTCAGAGGTAAAAACCAAACATTATTAATCAATAGTATATAATTCAATCCACCATCAAGAGCACTTATTTTATGATGAATGAAAGTAAATCAACCAAACAAAGAAATAGTAAAAATGTGAATGATGGTATAAAACAAAAACAAAATAAGAAAGATTTAAGAAATGTGTAAAACAAAAATGTGTAAACAAAAAATACAAAAATGGCTAAGGGCCTAGAATAGTTGGCATAGGTGGCCATCTCCTCCATGATTGAGTTGGAAGGAGGAGATCTGAAATAGCAAGCAAGGTTGTCCACCAACAGAGGTAGTATGAGTACAAGCTATTCTAAGCTCATGGAAAAGTTTGGTTTGTTGGATGTTGACCGACAGTTTCTTATCTAGGCTCTTAGGTTTGTATATCATCATGGCCCTTGAAGGAAAAGTTGCATGAATGACATAAGGTCCTTCCCACAACGTTTGAAATTTGGTACGTTGTGGCACATGTGTGGGATTTCAATAGATAATCTTATCTCCTGGTTAATATTTAGCTTTCCTAATTCTTAGGTCATGATGTTGTTTATTGAAGGCCTGGTGCAATTTGTTAGATGACAGGGTGGCCAATCGATTCTCATCTAGCACGTTAAGGATCATCAATCGTTGTTTTTGTGCTAGATCAAGGTCAAGGTTGAGGTCACATGCCATAAATAGTGTATGGAGCTCAGCTTGAATGGGAAGCATTGGTAATTTACTATACACTAACTCATAGGGAGAGTAGCCTATAGGGAGTTTCCATGTGGAGCGGTATGCCTAAAGAGCATTGTTTAGTTTAGTGCTTCAGTCTCACCTAAACTTGCTAATGGTTCTTGTCAATATCTTCGTAATCTCCCTATTGGTAACTTTGGCTTGACTGTTTGCTTGGGGGGGATATGGTGTAGTCAGTTTGTGCTCAACCCCTAAGCATTGCATTAATTTTTGAAAAGTTTCGCTTGTGAAGTGTGTACCATTGTTTGAAATAAGTGCATGAGGCACACCAAACTTGTTTACAATTTGTTGGTGAACAAATCGTGCAGCTGTAGATGATGTACAATCCTTAACAGTAGCTGCTTCTGCCCATTTTGTAAGGTAATCAACGACAACAATAATATAAGCTTTTCCATTAGACATTAGTGTAATCGGCCCCATAAAATCAATTCATTTTTTAGTAGAATTCTAAAGGTTTATGGGTTCTAAAGGTTGAATCCATTGTTGTAGATCCTCCATTTTAGCAATCATCCCCCCATCACGTTGACAGTGCTCACAAGATTGGACGAAATGATGGGTGTCCTGGAACAATGTAGGCCAATAATATCTTGTAAGCAAGATCTTAATGGCTATTAATCTCTTGGCGTAATGACCCCCACAGGACCTCATGAGCATCTTGGAGAACTTGTAGTTGATCTACATCAGGAAAAAACCATTAGACCAAGCCATCAGGACATACTTTGTAAAGTTTCCCATTGATTTCCATAAAATACTTGGCTTGGTGAAGAAACTATTATTTCTTTTTAGCATCAAACCCTTGTGGTGTTTGTTGTGTAAGGAGATAGGTGAGAATGCTACTATACCAGTTTGTCTCCATGGTTAATTGATTATTCACTACGCCTGAAAAAAGGAGTTCGTCTTGGAAATAATCAAAAATTGGATACTCATCCTCTTTATTGTCCCATCACAACCAGGATAAATGATTAGCAACTATGTTCTCAGTGCCTTTACAATCGATCATCGTAAGATCGAACTCTTGTAAGATTACAAGCCATCATATGATGCGAGGGCTTACCGTTGGTTTATTCATTAGGAACCTTATTACACTATGATCCATGTGTACAAATACCTTATAGCCTGAGACATAGTGCCTAAATTTTTCTAGTGCAAACACTACAGCCATTAATTCTTTCTCTATTGTAGTGTAGTTAAGTTGTGTACTAGTGATACTTCTACTTGCATAGTGGATGTAATAAGGATGTTTTTGATCATCTAACTATGTAAGTATGACTCCTAAAGCATAGTTGGACGTGTCAATCATTATGTGGAATGACCTAGACCAGATAGGAGCTTCTAGAATAGGTTTTTCTATTAGCTTCTATTTTAAAGTTTGGAAAGCTAGTTCACATTCCCTGGTTCATTGAAAAGGTATGTCCTTTTTCGTTAGTTCAGCCAATGGTTTTGCAACCTTTGAAAAGTTCTCAATAAACCTTCTGTAGTAGCTAGTGTGTCCAAGGAATGACCAGATATCTTTTATAGTTTCTGGGTGATGGGTAATTTCTTGGATAGCTTTGATCTTTTCAAGGTGTACCTCTATCCTTGTTCATGAAATTTTATGCCCTAGTACAATGCCTTCTTGGACCATCAAACAGCTTTTTTGCCAGTTGAGCCTTAAATTGGTTTCTACACATCGTTTTAATACTTGCTCTAACTAGTCCAAGGCTTGATCAAAGTTTTCTCCATAGGTGGAGAAGTTGTCCATGAAGACCTCCACACTGTTTCCTATCTGCTATTGGAATATGCTTAGAACTAATTTTTGAAATGTTGCAGGGGCATTGCACAAGCCAAACAACATATTTTTGCATGCAAATGTTCCCTAAGGACTGGTGAATGTAGTCTTGGCTTGGTCTTCTAGGTCTATTTGTATTTGGTTGTATCCATTGTACCCATCTAGAAAACTATAGTAGCGATTCCCTGCGATGGTGTCTAAGACTTGGTCAATGAATGACAACAGAAAGTGGTCCTTGAATGTTGCCATGTTTAGTAGCCTAAAATATATGCACATCCTCCATTTTTCACCCTTTTTGGGCACTATAACTAAGGGGCTAATCCATTCGCTATCAGCAATGGGTTAGATGAACCTAGCTTTTAGAAGCTGTTGAATTTCTTCCTTAACTACTTGCTTCAGCTTTGGGTTCAATTGCCTCTACGGTTGTCTTTGAGGCTTCATGGAGGGGTCAATGTAAATTCTATGTTGGCATGTCCTAGGATCTATTCCAGTTAACTTGGGATATGACCAAGCGAAGGTTTTCGACCATTTATTTATCACTTTCAGCAGTCTTTCTTTTTGTTGAGGAGCAAGCTTTGTGTTAATAATTACTGATTTTCCATTTTTAAGAAACTTGTGTTCCATATTGGTGGCAATGGTTTTAGCTCAAGGGGCTCTTGCTTAAACTTATCAGGGATTTTCAACTTCCCCCAATTGATCTTTTCAAGGTCAAGACTTGGAAGTTAGTGATGGACTTGCTCTAATGTGTTTATGCTATTGATGTAAGCACAAGTCAAACCCTTAGTTGGTTCCATGCATATAGTTGAACTGCTCTCTTGATCAGCTATCAACCACTGGGTGCCTTCCTATCTTGTGGCTGTTGTATATAGGCATATTTGTATATCAGTCACTTGTGCACACTGATTCCATGCAGGCAATGTTAAACATTGTACAAACCATGACTTCTGCATGAAATTACACCCTGTGTCCCTGTATGCGATGCATGGAACTTTCTTCTTCTCGATCTTTCCAAATGTATTTTCCTTTGATATTTTCAAGGAAAGATCGTAGATTCCTAAGTGCATGTCAATTGTGCTTAGACATGCTCTTCCCGTTATGATTGGGAAGTCCCCTTTACCATTGTTCACTTGAATCACTAGGAAGTTGGCTGGATACGACCATCCACAAATAGTGGTGATAATGTCCTCCACTAGTCCCAACAAGACAATGATGGACTGGTCAGCCAACTCTAAACGAATGTTACTTTTTTTTAGCGAAGGTAGGTTCTAGGCCTTGTACATTTCTTGAGAAATCGAGCTAACACTAGGACTTGAATCTAAAAGAGCTTTGCACGGCTCATTTTCAATGATTTGTAGATATATCAGAGGACTCCTAGGATCAAATAATTTCCTAGGAAGATGGCTAGCTTTTATCCAATCGGTGATAACATGAGTTAACATGACTGTATGCATTGAGCATAGTTTTTGGGTTGAAGGGAGCTCTGTAGCTTCAAGTGATAGTGAGGCAGTTGAAGAATCAACCGCTTGTGATTGCAAGGGCTTACTTGGACTGTTGGTTCTAAAGAAAGGTCTTTTCTTCATGCTGTTGTTAGAACCAATAGTAGGTTGAGGGTTAACAGCCCTTGTGGCATTATGTTGCTGCGACTGGGTAGGGAGTTCACCCTGCATAGCTGGAGCAGGTGCTAATGGAGTTAAGGGTGGAAGAGGTGCAGCCGAATGAGAAGGATGGTATGTTTGTAGAACATTGCCCCTAGGAGAAGGATTCCTATAATAGTCATGAGCTTGGTAGTGAGGTTGAGGAGTAATGTGACTAGTAGAGTCATGTGGAGAGATTGGCTGTTGCACATAATATCCATATGAGTCAGGTTGTCGGTAAGGATACTATTGCCTTGGTGGTGGCATTCCCCATGATTGTGGGTACTGCCATTGTTGATACTGATCGATCGGTTGTGGTGGAGTTCCCCTTTGATAATACGTTAAGGGTTGGTGGAACTATCTTGAGTTACCTTGAAGATAAGGTAACCTTTGGGGTGTTTGCCTTTTGTTTAATCGTGGGTTGAGTGCATACACCCTAGCCTCCTGTAGATGTGAGATTATAGGGAAACATCCCTTAGGATGGTCATATTGGCATATCTCGCATCTACTATCGTTGTTTGTATTTGAATTCACAACCTCCTTGATGATGGCAACTTTGCCCTTACCCTTGTTATGTGCATGTTCAGTTTCTCTCTTTTTTCTTTTTCTGCAATCACTACCTTGCTCTCTATACTCCTCTACTATTTTAAGAATAGTTTGAAATCTATTATCTAGGGAATCCCATATTTGGTCTACCTTTGTTGATACTTTCGATGCTAATGTTTGGATAGGCAAGGTTTTCCTATTCACCATCTCTTCAAGTGTTGACTCTTTTTCATCCTCATAGAATCTTACTCCCCTCTTTCGGAGGGAAGGATCTTTGTTATATTCCTCTGCACTCTCTCTTTTTCTTAGCTCACCTTCTTCTTTATCAACTTGCTCCAATAATCTTTGAACTTGATGGGTCCTAAGCTCAGATAGCCTCCCTTGGGCATACATCCCAAGGGTTCTTCATGTTCATGCCTAGGCCCATCTACGAGATGGCATAGTTGATCCCTCTACAAATAACCATGGCTAGGACAATGATGTAATAGTGCATAATAGTGACCCATGGTATCATCCAAGGGTTTATGACCTCCTTGTTTCCATCCTTGGATTTGCTTTCGCAGGTTGGACACTTAGGAGTATGTTTGGTGCTTATCATTGAACAATTCTAACATGGTACTCCACCTATGAATGGATTTTGGTTCTAAGGACCGGTACCAGCTCTCCACTTCTTTGACTAGTATCCATGGGAACAACTTAAGTTTTTGCCATTCGCTTTCTATGTTTTGTAAAGCACATGCATCATGAAAATCTTGTAGATGATTTTGAGGATCAGCATTGTACCCCCTTCAAATTGTGGGATGTTGTTCATGTCTAATCTCTTGATCGTACTATCTTTTTGGTGCCTTGTTGGGATTCTAACAACCTTAGTTATATCTAGCATACTTCAAGTAGTAAGTAGTGGTTCATTGTGATCATCCCATCTATGGCGTCTATGATGCCTATGTTGTTCCCTACTCTCCCTTCTTTCATGGTGTGTCTCTCTAGAGTGCCGTCATCCCCTTTCTTGACTATTTTGTCTAAGACTATCATTTCACCTACCCTTATCCTCATGGTCTTTTTCCTTGTGACTACATCCAGATCCTGAAGGAGAGGGTGAAGGAAATGATGAAGGTGGAGAAGAAGGAAAACCGTCACCATGTTAGTGCCTGCTTCCTTCTCTTTGGTGATCGTAGCCCCGATCGCGGTTACAATCAGAATGTCCATCTTTGTTATGTGTTTGTGTTCCTTTTTTAGATCCTTTGTGTCTATTGGTACCTGAATATGGGTTATGGATAGTTGAGTAAAGATTCTGGTACACAACCCCTTGACCGAAGTCAATGGGAGGAACATCATTGTGTGGGTGACTGCCTAAGGTAGGTTCACCACCCTCATTTTTTCTTAGGACATGTGGGACATTCTGCAACAACTTTCCCTTCATGGATTCATGATGTCTCTCTTGTTGTAAGTCCCTTTGATGTTGTGCCTTTGTGGCTCGATACTCTCTTGAGTCATGATCATGCACAATGTACTTTGCCTGTAAGTGTTGCATGTCAATTCATGTGAGATCACGAAAAAGCATGCCTGACACTGAACGGTCGGGAGGTAACACTATGTTACCTTCTAAATCTTGCCAATGTAGTTGTTCATCCTGGTGGAGGATAAAGGTAAAGTTTGGTATATACTCGTTGAGATGAACATATACCATGCAAAACTGTTAAGGGACTAGTAGATTATCATGTGTACTACACCTCCGATTGTTCCCTGTATCAGACCTAGGTGGTGAAACACTTTTGTATGAAGAAGGAGACATGATTGTCTATTCAGTATGCAATGTATTATTATTTATTATTTTTCTTTAATCAACCCCAAGGGTTTGTTTCAATGATGTGAAAGATTTTCTATGTTCTGGTTAGCGCACAAACAACAAAGTCCCTGGCAATAGCGCCAATGTTGAGCGGTGAGGTATCCCTACGCTCAACCATACGAATACAAGCATCCATGCACGATTTGATCGAATTCCAAGGACTAAGTGCTTATGTGCCTTTGTGGAACAAGAATGGGTTGATCAATCATTGTCTTCCCAAGCTTACTTGTATGTCACGATTGTATGGTTAAGTAAACTTGAGGCATATGATTTTTATACTTTTTTGTGTTTTTATGTCTTGCTACTAATAAGGGAGGAGAGAGATAACTAAGTAACTAATTTAATTTAACTACTTATTAACTAGGCTCTAATTCATCCTAACACTAGTATTTGTTTTCACTTGTCGTACACATCCTGAACCAGTGCAACACTACTAGGATTACCAAACGCTAATCATTATTGAGTTACCAAGTGTTACACACATGCTTGAAGTGATCGTACTATGTGTGCTTACTTAGGAGAGTTGTAGGATGAGAGGGAATCATTAATTAACTAAGGAAAGCATTAAGTAACAGTAATTAACATTATTTAATTTATTCTGAATGCTGTAAGGTTTATCACAAAGTTCGTCTTTATTGCCGTACACAAGGTGTGCTCAGGTACACAATGCTCGAATAAAGATCTGTTCACTTTATGACTCCTATTGTGGGCATGTAGAAATAATTCTAACTTTGAGAGGGAGAAAAGGCAAGAGTTTGGGTAAGAGAGTAAGACTAACTATGCAAACCAAGTGTGCCTGCCTCTTATTTATAGGTAATGAGGTAGGCCATGATATGGGTACGTGATATCACAGCTCATCACACATTGACCAAAGAACCCATGAATGACATTTGCTAACCAAGTTTATGGAAATTCACATGTAATGTTTTTAGTAATCATAAAGAAAGGTAGCTATATGTTCCAGAGTCATTTCATTAATACTCAGGTCCATGAGCAATAGAAACTATGTAATGAGTTAGTAACAAATGTTTTGTACGATGATATAGCTTTAAAGTAACATGTCATATCATCCCAACAAGAAAACAAGAAATTGGAGTACAGATAGCTATAAGACTACAAGTACCAATAAGGGTTGCAATTAAAATTAGCGATGGATAGGATTTTGGAAAAATAAAGGTTGCAATTAGAATTAGCAATATATCAGATTTTTGAATAATAATAATAATAATATATGCAATACACTATGATTGTAATGGGATACCATGATGTGCACTTATAAATTAGTCAAGGCAAGCACAAAATTGAGAAGCTTAAAGGATGCATTATCATTTTTTTGAAAGGTAAAATGTGGTGAAATGTGAAAGGGTTAGCATTGGTCATTACTTGAAACCTAGTGAAAAATCTTGTTTGTTGGATGATAATTAGTAATGAAAAATGGGAAGAAGATATAAAACTAGATATATGAATTTGAAGGGTTATATTAAATTAATAATGATAAGAAAATTTTAAATTCATATTAAAAGCAATGTACAAAAGCATTTAGAATTTTATTTTTTAAAATAATGAATATAGTGGCTAGTAGCACAATTCCCTCACCACAACAATTTAGATGTGACCTACCAAACAAGAGTGTCCTACCACAATTCTACATTTTTATCACACCTATAACCAAGGCAGGAATTGAACCCACAACCTTCCAATTGAAAATAAGTGTCTTGACCATAGGATTTTAATTGCTATGCACTATGCATTTTTAATAAGATTAATTCTTGGTAATTCACAAAAGATGTTATATAATTCTTTTCTATCCATCATTCATAAATGGATGTGGCTTTTCTCTCTCCAACAAGTTATCATAATTATCAATGTTGTACATAGTATGAATGGTTCAGTCTAAAGTTTACCTACAATTCTCCTAATGAGAACTCTTTATTACAACTATATAGGTTGGATGAAATTTTCATTTTACTGTTTGCCTAAGAGTATTTATCTTTACTTTAACTACATGGGTTAATATGACTATTACATTTCAATCTTCTTTGATAAAAAGGATTTAACTCTAATGTTACATAAGTTGAGATTTTTATTTTAGTGTAATGTTTAGAATGATATCTTTTTCAAGAGACCTAGGCAATCTTTTCTTACAAAAAATATTCTTGGCTAGGCACATTGATGAGACCTGGCAACTTCGTTGACGCATCCCCATCAACGAAGCCTCATTGACACATCTTAGATGCATCAACACATATATGTCAATGAGGATGTGTTAATGCATTGTTCGGCAATGCATCTTAGATGCGTTGATGCCACCCTATTGACACAACTAAATGTGTTAATGCATCCCCATTAATGCAATGCCTGCATATAGATTAATGCATATGTATTAACACATCCATCAATTTATGGCTAAGATCATGTTTCCCCATGATATACCATCCTATGTTTTGTAGAAGCCGAGGCATCAACTCATTTGATATACCAGACCAATGCAATATCTATCTTGACCTATAAATGTACATTCTAGGGTAACTAAAATAAATTAATTTTAGTCCATAGTAATAAAGTTCTTACACAATGTATGATTGATTACTGCAGCAAATACATGATGGAAAAAATGAGTTGTTTCCCTAATTTAGGACAAAAGTACCCTTACCATGGATTCTAATCATGAAAAGCAGGAATGATTTGAGAAAGTAATAATAGAATTATTAAAAACTAAATTGATAAACTCTATAGCTCAGTAGTGGAGCATCCTCTTGACACATGTGGTTCCAACTATACCATGTAAATTGAAGGTATGTAGTTCAATCTATAGCTAAGTGGCAGAGCATCAGTCTGGTAAATTGAAGGTATGTAGTTTAATTTTGCCAGAGGCATCAGCTTTTGCAATTCTTGAATTCCTACACAGTATATTTTCAAATGTTAAAATTCCTTTGCAATAGATTGTGAAATTTTAAAACCCCTTATTCTTCATTGCAACTTTCCCATACGTTTGGCATTTGCAAGTTTTGCCATCTTAAATTTGAAATTTCCACACACATTATCATTGGTAGGTATTGCAATTCTAAAACCCTGTATTGATCATTCCTCAAATATTAACTCATGGCCTTGTCATTTGTAGCTTTTGCAATTTCCCTACTGTCATTTTGGGACAATTCAAGTGTAACTCAAGATTCGAAAATTTAAACATTTGTTAAAACTAATATTTGATATTCTAGACTTTCATATAAGTAAATGAGAAAAAAAAAGAACTTATGTAGCTGATGCAATTTTATTGGAACATGGTTAGGATGATGATGGTGGATTAATTATATTAATTGGTACTCTTCAACGTGTTAACACAATCTTCATGACCATGAAAATTATTTCATCAAAACTTGGAATAGGAAATTATATTTATAATGAATTGGTTTTTCTCAAACATCATCCTTGCCTAGTTAAAGATTAATACTATTGCTAGTTGAGATAATACATTTGATCAGACGTGACATGCACTGTGCCGCAATATCGCGTACACGATATCGCGGCTGCCGTGATATCGCGTCTTTCCCTGCGATATCGCATACGCGATATCGCGGTCCATCGTCATATCTATAAATAAGAGGCGGCACTCCACTTATTTTCAAATCCTGGCTAGAAGTAGCGAAGCTCTAGCAGATTGATCACTCCATAGTTAGAATTTTTCCCCATGTGCCCGCAGTAGGAGTCCTAGAGTGAATGGCTCTTTATTCGAGCATCTTGTAACCTGAACCCAAGTTGTGTACGGCAATAAAGACGAACTTGATTAGATAAACCTTGCAGTACATGGTCTTATTGTTGTTTATTTATTGCTTTCCTAGTGCGCACAAGTACGACTTGATTACGAGCGTCTACGGACGTGTACGGCTAATCAAGGAATCAGCTGCTTGTCACAACGCATGAGTACGACTTGACTACGAGCATTGACTGCTTGGTAACCCAGTAGCATATTCCAAGATTCTACGCTTGGTAATCCCAATGGTAGTTCAGTGTGTATGGCTAGTCAAGGAATCGACTGCTCATTGCTAGGCTAGAACGTATGATAAGTACGACTTAGTTACGAGCACCCACGGGTGTGTACGGCTAGCTAAGGAATCGGCTGCTTATCACACTTAAGCTAAATAGGTGCCTCAGTATGACCACTTCGAGCACTTGCGTTACGTGTGGTGTGGTGATCCCAGTAACGATTAGCGTTTGGTAAGCCACAGTTGCATAGTTCAGGGTGTGTCTGGTAAGTGGGAACGGATGCTGACGCTAGTTAATTTAGACTTAGGACATTAGTTAGAGTTAGTTAGTTTCTCAACCCTTTCTCCCATAGCTTAGGCGATAAACCTGAAAATACCAAAAAAATCACATACCTCAGACTTGCTTAACCATACACCGTGACACTTACAAGCAAGCTTGGGAAGACAACGAACGATTAACCCCAAGTGTTTCTTGTGGTGTTAAGGCATTTAGTCTGTGGAGTTCGACCGGATTGCATGTGAACGCTCGTATTCGTATGGTTGAGTGTAGGGGTACCTCGCCACTCATCATTGGCGCTATTTCCGGGGACTAAGTGTTTTCACGCCAATTGAACATAAGGGATATCACTCACATCGTTGTGAGCCTAAAACGAACCTTAGGGTTAATCAGTAAAT
>MNCI01006048.1:488998-503477 GCA_015680685.1 Gnetum montanum | reverse complement strand
AATTTATTCTATTTGTTTCCAATATTTATTTACTAGACCAAAATCCCACACAACACACTCATAAAGAATAATTTGTTTAACAATATCATAATAGAGTTTGTTCTTTTAAATATGCCATGCCAAAGTAGATCATTGTTATATTTTCATTTTAATGTAAATAAGGATTTCATTAAGAATTATATATTAAAACTAAAAGAAATTAACATTAGCTTTATTTTATTTATTTATTGAAAAAATAGACATTGAGGCCCATAGCACAACCCTTACCTACACAATAAGGTAAATGTTATCCTCTAAACAAGAATGTCCCAGCACAAAACTACTCCATTATAGCACTTGTAAATAGAGGTAGGAATTAAACTAGCAACCTCCAAACTAAAAGATGAGTGTCTTGACCACTATGCTACATCCATGGGTTCAACATCAACATTTTAGAAAAAGGAAAATAAAAAAAAGCCAACATTAATGTGTTAATAAAAATTCAATTTTTTGCTAGTATGATAAACAAAAGGACAAAGAAAAATCTAACTAAAATAGCATTACTTAACCATTCATGTATGACTTTAATCTTTTCAAGGTCTACCTCTATCCTTGTTTGTGAAACCTTATGCCCTAATACTACACCTTCTTGGACCATTAATGGCTTTTTTGCCAATTGAGCCTTAAGTTGGTTTCAACACATCGTTTTAGCACTTGCTCTAATCAGTCCAATGCTTGATCGAAGTTCACTCCATGGGTGGAGAAATCATCCATGAAGGCTTCTACATCATTCCCTATTTGTTGCTGAAATATACTTAGAACCAAGCATTGAAACGTTGTAGAAGCATTGCACAAGCCAAACGACATCTGTTTGTAAGAAAATGTCCCCCAAGGACTTGTGAACATGGTCTTAGCTTGGTCTTTTGGTGCTATTTGGATTTGGTTGTATCCACTGTACCCATCCAAAAAATTGTAGTAGTGATGCCCTGCAATGGTGTCAACGAATGACAATGAAAAGTGGTCTTTGAATGTTGCCATGTTCAGTAGCCTAAAGTCTATACACACCCTCCATTTACCCCTCCTTTTTGGGCACAATGACTAAGGGACTAACCCATTCACTATCAACAATGGGGTAGATGAACTTAGCTATTAGAAGTTGTTCAATTTCTTCTTTAACCACTTGCTTCAGCTTTGGGTTCCATCGCCTTTGCGTTTCTTGTCAAGGCTTCATGGAGGGGTTAGTGTAAATCCTATGTTGGCATATCCTAAGGTCTATTCCAGTTAATTTGGAATATGACCAAGCAAAGGTTTTTGACCATTTTTTCACCATTTTCAGCAACCTCTCTTTTTGTTGAGGAGCGAGCTTAGCATTAATAATTATTGATTTTCCATTTTTGAGAAATGTGTACTCCATACTGGTGGGCAACGGTTTTAACTCCAAGGGCTCTTACTTAAATTTTTTAGAGATTTCCAACTTCCCCTAGTTGATATTTTCAATGTGAAGACTTGGAAGTTGGTGATGGACTTGCTCTAATGTGGCTATGCTATCGATGTAAGCACAAGTCAAGCCCTCAGTTGATTCCATGCATATAGTTGAGTTACTCTCTTGGTCAACTATCAGCCACTAGGTGTCTTCCCTATCTTGTGGCTACTACATACAGGCATCTTTGTATGTTTGTTACTTGTGCACACTGGTTGCATGCAGGCAATGTTAAACGTTGTACAAACCAGGACTTCTGCACGCAACTACACCCTATGTCACTATATGCGATGCACAAAACTTTCTTCTTCTTGATCTTTTCAAACGTATTTCCCTTTGATATTTCTAGGGAAAGATCATGTATTCCTAGGTGTGCGTCAATTGTGCTTAGCCATGCTCTTCCCATTATGATTGGGAAGTCCCCCTTACAGTTGTTGACTTGAATCACTAGGAAGTCAGCTAGATACAACCATCCACAAAAAGTGGTAACAATGTCCTCCACTAGTCCTAATTGGACAGTGATGGACTGGTCGGCTAGCTCTAAATGAATGTTACTCTTTTTTAGTGGAGGGAAGTTCCAGGCTTTGTACATTTCTTGAGAGATTAAGTTGACACCAGAACCTAAATCCAAAAGAGCTTTGCATGGGTCATTCCCAGTGATTTGTAAATATATAAGAGGATTCCCAGGATCAAAAAATTTCCTAGGAAAATGGCCAACCTTAATCTAATCAGTAATGGCATGTGTCAACATGACCATGTGTGTTAAATGTGGCCTTTGGTTTGAATGGAGTTTCGAAGTTTCATATGATGGTGAGGCCTTTGGAGAGTTAGTTGCTTGTGACTATAAGGACTTGGTTGGACTGTTGGTCCTAAAGGAAGGTCTCTTCTTTGTGCAATTTTCTGAACCAATAATAGGATGAGGATTAACAACCTTTGTAGCATTACGTTGCTGTGGCTAGGCAAGGAGCTCACCTTCCATGGCTAGGGTAGGTGGTAATGGAGTTAAGGGTGGAAGAGATGTAGCCAAATGGGAAGGATAGTATGTTTGTGGAACATCTCCCCTAGGAGAAGGAGTTCTATAATACTCATGAATCTGGTAGTGAGGTTGGGGAGTAACGTGATTAGGAGAGTCACGTGGAGAGATTGGCCATTGCACATAGTATCCATACAGGTCGGATTGACGGTAAGGGTACTATTGATGTGGTGGTCGCATTCCTCATGATTTTGGGTGCTACCATTGTTGATACTACTCATTTGGTTGTGGTCGAGGTCCACTTGGATAATATATCAAGGGTTGGTGGAATTGCCTTGGGTTACCTTGGGAATAAGGTAACCTTCAAGGTGTTTTCCTTCTGTTTAATCGTGGGTTGAGTGCATACACCCTAGACTCCTATAGATGTAAGATTACATGGCAACATCCCTTAGGATGGTCATATTGGAATATCTCACATCCACCATCATTGTCTGTATCCGAATCCACAACCTCTTCGATGATGGCAACTTTTCCCTTTCCTTTGTTACGTGCATATTCAGATTCTCTCTTTTTTCTCCTTTCTCGATCACTACCTTCCTCTCTAGACTCCTCTACTCTTTTGAGAACTATTTAAAGTCTATTATCTAGGGAGTCCCACATTTGGTCCACCTTTGCCGATACTTTTCATGCAATTTTTTGAATGGGCAAGGTCTTCTTATTCACCATCTCTTCAATTGGTGACTCTTCTTCATCCTCATAAAATATAACTCCCTTCTTTTAGAGGGAAGGATCTCTATTATATTCTTCCGCACTCTCTCTTTTCCTTAACTCACCTTCCTCTTTAGCAACTTGCTCCAACAATCTTTGTACTTGATGGACCCTAAGCTCAGATAGCCTTTCTTAGGCATAAGTTCCAATGGTTCTTCGCATTTTATGCCTAAGCCCATCTACGAGATGACATAGTTATTCCCTTTGTGAGTAACCATGGCCTAGGCAATGATGTAATAGTGCATAATATTGACCCATGGTAGCATCCAAGGGTTCATGTCCTCCTTGTTTTCATCCTTGGATTTGCTTTCACAAGTTGGACACTCAAGAGTATGTTTGATACTTATCATTGAATAGTTCTAGCATGGTACTCCATCGATGAATGGATTCTAGTTCTAAGGACTGGTACCAGCTTTCTGCTTCCTTGATCAGTGTCCGTGGAAACAACTTGAGTTTTTTGCCACTCAGTTTCTATGTTTTGCAAGGCACATGCATCGTGAAATGCTTGCAAATACTTTTGAGGATCAGCATTGTATCCCCCTTCAAATTGTTGGATATTATTCATATCTAATCTTTTGATCCTACTATCTTTTTGGTGCCTTGTTGGGATTCTAATAGCCTTAGTTATATCTAGCATACTTCGGTAGTGAGTAGGGGTTCATCATGATTGTACTGTCTATGGCATCTATGATGCCTATTTTGTTCCCTACTCTCCCTTCTTTCATGATGAGTTTCTCTAGAATTTCCTTGTTCCCTTTCTTGGCTGCTTTGTCTATGATTCCCATTTCACTTACCATTATCCTCAGGGTCTTTTTCCTGGCAACTATGTCCAGATCCTAAAGGAGAGGATGAAGGAGATGATGAAGGTGAAGAAGGAGGAGGACCATCACCATGATGGTGTCTACTTCCTTCTCTTCAGTGGTTGCAACCTCGATCACAGTTACGATTAGAATGTCCATCTTTGTCATGTGTTTGTGTTGCTTTCTTAGACCCTTTGTGTCTATTGGTACCAGAATCTGGGTTATGGATAGTTGAGTGAAGATTCTAATACACAACCCCTTGACCAAAGTTAACAGGAGGAACATCATTATGTGGGAGACCTCCTGAGGTAGGTTCGCCACCCTCATTTTCACTTATGACATATGGGACATTCTGAGACAACTTCCCCTTCATGGATTCATAATGTCTCTCCTATTATAGATCCCTTTGATGTTGTGCCTTTGTGGTCCAATACTCTCTCAACTCATGATCATGCATAATGTACTCAGCCTGTAAGTGCTACATACCAATTCGTGTGAGATCACAAAGGAGCATGCCTCAGACTGAGCGATTGGGAGGTAACACTATGTTACCTTTCTAAATCACACCAACACAATTGTTCATCCTAGTGGAGGATAAAGGTAAAGTTTGGTATATATTCATCAAGATGAACGTATACCATGTAAAACTGTTGAGGAACTGACGGATTATCATGTGTACTATGCCTCCAATTATTTCATGTATCGGACCTAGGCAGTGAAACACTCTCGTAAGAAGAAGGAGACATAATTGTCTATTCAATGTGCAATACTTTTCATTTCACTAATTGTAAGATAACCAATCCTAAGGGTTCGTTCCAATGATGTGAAGATTTCCTAAGTTCTAGCTAGCACACAATCAACAAAGTCCCCGACAATGACACCAATGATGAGCAGCGAGCTATTCCTACGCTTAACCATATGAATACAAGCATGCATGCACGATCTAGTTGAATTCCAAGGACTAAGTTCTTATGCACCTTTACAGAACCTAAACGAGTTAGTCAATTGTTGTCTTCCCAAGCTTACTCATATAGTGCAATTGTATGATTAAGTAAACTTGAGGTATATGATTTTTATATATTTTTATGCTTTATGTCCTGGTGCTACAAAGGGAGAAGTGAATTGATTAAGTAACCAATTTAATTTAACTAATTGACTATGCTCTAACTAGTCCTAACACCAACTTTCGTTCCCACTTGTTGTCCACATCCTGAACCAATGTAACACTACTGGGATTACCAAACGCTAATCGTTACTAGGTTACTAAGTGTTTCACGCATGCTCGAAGTGGTCCTACTGAGTGTGCTTACTTGGTGGAGTTAACAAGAAAAGAGAGAGAACATTGATTAACTAAGGAAAGCATTAAATAACTATAAATAACATTAAATAAGCAATTCTAAATACTGCAAGGTTTATCACAAAGTTCATCTTTATTTCCAGCCACAAGGCATGCTCAGGTACACAAATGGTAGGCACCTCGAAGGTTACCTTATCCCCAAGGTAACCCAAGACAGTTCCACCAACCGTTGATGTACTATCCAAGTGGAACTCCACCACAACCCATCAGGCAACATCAACAGTGGTAACACCCACAGTCATGGGGGATGCCACCGCCGAGACAACAATACCCTTACCGGCAACCAGACCCGTATGGCTATTATGTGCAGCAGCCGGTTTCTCCAAGTGAATCTATAGGTCACGCAACTCCACAATGTCACTATTAGGTTCGGGAGTATTTTAGGACTCCTTCTCCTATGGGAGACACTCCACATGTGTACCATCCTCTGAATCCATCCACCACTCTTACACTGGTAGTTCCACTACCACCTGCTCCAATAATGCAAGGGGAACTCCCTACTCAACCGCAGCAATGTAATGCTACGAGAGCTGTAAACATTCAACCCGCTGCTAGTTCTGACAACTGAAAAAAGAGAAGACCTCTCTTCAGAACCAAAAGCCCAAACAAGCTCTCACAACCACAAGCGGTTAATTCTGTGTACGCTCCTTCAACAATTAAGTCCTCGAAGCTCCCTTCAAACCAACAATAGAGCTCAACATAGACAGTTATGTTAACACATACCGTTACCGACTGGATCAAGGTAGGCCACCTTCCCAGGAAATTCTCTTACATTGGAAGTCCCTTAATCTACCTTCAAGTCACTGGAAATGAACCACATAAGGTTCTTCTTGACTCAGGTTCCGGAGTCAACTTAATCTCATGAGAAATGTATCAAGCCTGGATCCTTCCCCAACTCAAGAGGAGAAATACTCAACTAGAGCTAGCAGACCAATCCATCACCATTCCCTTAGGATTGGTGGAGGACATCATTACCACTATGTGTGGTTGGTCATACCCAGCTGATTTCCTAGTGATAGAAGTTAACAATAACAAAGGAGACTTCCCAATTATAATGGGGAGGGCATGGCTATGTACAATAGACTCATGCCTAGGGATCCATGAGCTTTCCTTGAAAATATCTAAGATAAACATTTATGGAAAGATCGAGAAGAAGAAAGTTCCATGCATCACATATAGTGACTCAGAGGGTGATGACATGGAGGAATGCTCCGCATCTCTTCCATGCAACTGGTGTGCCCAAGAAACTCAAAGACAAAGGTGCCTATATGTAGCAACCACACAACAAGTGGACACCCCGTGGTTGATAACTAATCAAAAGAGAAACCCACCAACATGCATGGAATGAACTAGGGAAACAACTCACGCTTGTAACGAAGGCATAGATACATTGGAATATGAGCATCGCCAACTTTCATCCCTTAACCTGAAAACATCAATAAGGAGAAGTTGGAAACTTCTAAGAAATTCAAATAGGCACTCATTATTTTGGATCTCTCCCTCTCAATTCAGTCATGGGGGAGATAGCCACCTATGCTAATCATTCGGGGCCCTCAGTTCTTTTAAATTTTTGTTTTACACATTTTTGTTTTGCACATTTTTTTTTACAAATTTCTTAACTTTTCTTATTTTTATTTTACAACATCGTTTATACTTGTTTATTTCTTTGTGTGTGTGTTCTATCCATCTTGTCAAGTTTGTCATTTAATAAGTGTTCTTCATGATGGTATGAACTGTTTTCCTATTGATTGCTAATGTTTTGTTTTTACCTTTAAGTTATGATGTTGATACTAGGGTATGTTCCTTTTGATATGATAGACAATGAGTCCACTTCATCCATTCATCCACAAATTCTATGCTCTTTCTTGGTTTGGAACTGTACAGTCCCTTTCTTCAAAATAATAAGAACTTTAACGAATTAGTGATTGGGTATTTTCCAAACTAAGGAAGGACTCAAGGATTGAAAAGGGTGTGACTTCAAGGGAACTTGATGCATTTGTGTTGGCCATTCCCTTGGGTGCTTGGATGTTTTTCTTCTTAAGTTTTCTTACCATTCTGATGTTGCCACATTATCAGGAAGCTGAGCAAATAAAAATAACAAATTATTTGCATGGTGTGGTTCTCACGGATAAAAAAAACTATGGAAATTCAAAGCATGCCCCTTAGACAAAATAATTCCTTGGGCTACAAGCACTGGTTATGGAACTCAAAATAAAAATGTTCCCTCTAGCTATGGCCCTTCTTGCTTCCCATTCTTCTCCTCTTTCATTTCATTGGAATGGTGGTGGCTCTTAGAGAGGCATTCTTGTTACTTTAGGAGGATGGATTGGCCGAATGCATTAATGCGAAGTCACTGGATGTGGTTTGTTTGAGGCCATATTTGGAATGGAAGCTGCTAAGTCACATTAATCATCAAATACACAAGGGGTTGTACATCACCTTGTTCTTGGAATTCCATTCCATTCTCTTCTCTCCATCCTTCTCTCCATTGTTCACCTCATTGCTGGTTGTATCATTAGTGTATATCTTGGTGGATGCATTGTTTCTTTTCGATAAATTCTTATGATTAAGAATTTAACTCTTGTTCTAAATGACATTCCTAGAGCCTACAGACTCTTTGAATGTGGATTTGTCAGGGCATTAAAGGCATGAGCCTACTTTGGGGAGGACCCACTGGCATTCCTATTTGGTACACCAATTAAATTCTTTCCCTTAACATTTTTGCAATCCACTCAATTTTTTTCATTTCCATCTTGACATCCATTTCATTGACATTATAGTTGTCCCTTTTTATCAATCTTTCTTATTCCTTTTCTTTTTCGATTCTCTCGCCACCGAAGGTTTGCGATTAATCATGGGAGTATGCAGCCCAATTTTTTCGATTTTCTCCTAACCCCTACACCTTCGGTAGCCACCAATATTATATCTCCAGACTCGTATCAGCTGTACCACAATCTAGCCAATGGACCTTTCACCAAAGCAAGGTATCAACTACATTGAAATTCATTTAACCTTGCTAATATAAGATTGTGTTGTGTGTGCAGATGGCAATCATACAACAACAGATTAGATCTAGAGGAAACACTTGGATGGATCAGTGCTGAAGTAACTATGCAAGGATTGAGATTGATGGCGTGCTTATGGATGGACAACAAAAAGGTGCAATCTTGGTGTTGGTAACAGAAAGACTTCTTCTCTCTTCTCTCTTCTCTCTCAGTTGCCAAATAAGATCTGATGTCATATGTATAAAGTGTTCACTCTTGTTGTTATGAACACTAGTTTTTTCTTGGCTTGTAATGATGATCCATTCACATGTCATCCCATTCGCCATTAGTTCCATTTGAGTCAATAATCCCATACCATCCCAATATTTTGTAAGGAACTCGAAGACAAGTTTTCATTCAATCATGGAGGTATGATGGGACGTGATATCGCATGGGCCGCGATATCGCATACACGGTATTGCAGTGCGCTGCCAAGTCTATAAATAAGAGGCAACTCTCCCTTGTTTCTAATTCTAGGCCTAGACTGTAGCGACACTCTGGCAATTTTACCTCTCTAGAGATAGAATATTTTCCATGCGCCCGCAATAGGAGCTCCAAAGTGAACAGATCTTTATTCGAGCAAATATTATACCTAAACACAAGTTTGTGTACGGAAATAAAGACAAACTTCTTGGGTAAACCTTGTAGTGCATGGAATAGGCTAAATAGGATTTTATTTATTGTTATTTATTATTTATCATTTAAATGCTTTATTAGTTAATTAAATCTCTCTCAATCCTTCTCCCATAGTTAAGTGCATTTAGTACGATTGCTTTGAGCACATGCGTTATGCTTGGTAATCCCAGCAACGAATAGCATTTGGTAAGCCCAAAGGTTGCATTGGTTCAGGGTGTGAACGGTAAGTGGGAACGGATACTGATGCTAGGTTAATTAAGACTTAGTTAGTTAAAGTTAGTTAATTAGTCTCTTCATCCTTCACCTCATTAGCATAGGAGATAAAATAGAAAAGATATAAAAATCACATACCTCAGACTTACTTAACCATACACCGTGACAAATACAACTGAGTCTGGGAAGCCAATGAACGATTAACCTTAAGTGTTCCATGAGGCGTGTAGGCACTTAGTCTGCGGAGTTCGACTGGATCACGTGTGTAACGCTCGTATTCGTATGGTTGAGTGTAGGGGTACCTCGCCACTCATCAAAAAGAAATAACACTCGATTTCAAGAAAGGAAGAGAAGCACTTGCTAAAAAAATGCAAAAGAAAATTGTTAAAAAATGAATTCTCCTTTTAGCTTTTTTTTTAAGGTATGGATTTGTAACAAAAGTGATGAGGTAGTGTATGAGGTAAGGAAGTGCACTACATGAGATAGCACACCAAGTGAGGTAACACATTAGGTAAGGCAACGTACCATATGAGGTAGTACATAAGGTGAGGTAGGTTAGCTAGTGCACAAGGTGAAACACTACCAATGGTGTATCACCACTCACTAAAACAATCCCAAACTATAGATTTGAATGCACATAAATAATTCCATGCATCTAAGGTTACATACAGATATAGAATTTCCACTAGATGGCTCATTACTTAGGATCCCCAGTGTAGATACAATGGCTTCAATTATAGGATACAAAGATATCTTCTATCTTTATAGTAGCTTTGGCTACCTAATTGTTCCAAAACATATAGGTCTTGTTTAAAAACCACTTGCCATTAGTGAATAAGATGGGCAATAGTGGAGAGGTTTGTAGGTACTTTCTCATCTCCTGTGGAGTGAACTCTAAGAAGGGTTTGAAGTTTAGCTTAGTAAGTACATTGGCCATAACTACCATTGGCCATAACTGCCTTGTCATTGATTGCTCTAATACACTTCTTAGGGAGTGTCACTTGTGTTTCTTTTTTAGTAGTAGATGGTGCTAGTGCCACTTCTTGGATAGATTATTTAGTTTGGAGTATTGGCTAGTGTACTAAGTGTACCTACTACTCTTCTTATCCTTGTCCCCTAGCCTAACATTACTACAACTAGTCCCATCCTTGTTCACATCCATCCCTTGGCATCTTCTCTCTTTGTTGTGAAGGTTTATTGGCCTTAGGAACACATTTTGATGCCATCTTTAATTACCCAAGGGGTAATTGTTAGTTTTTGAGATTTATTTATGATTATCAAAACCCTTATTGATCCCTTGGTTAAACCAAAATTTTGAAGAATATAACATTTATGATGTAAGGTGATTGTGACTTTTATATTTCTAAAGCCCTAAAGCAACTAAAAGATCATTTTTATTAGTTATTTTAAAGGTTATCTAAAAATTTCAAGAATGGAATTAGAAAATTTTTCAGTTCATGTCTTTCTGGCTCCCATGATGAATAACTTAATTCTAAGAGCTCATAGGTTTTTTAAACAGAGTAAAATGAACACTTAGATAGCTAGATATGATACTAGGAAGGCTTTGGAGCTTGAAAATGGAAAGAACACCTTTTGTGTTTTGAGGAAAATGTGAGAGAAATGAGAAGGGGTGTTTAGTATTTATTTATTTTTTTGTTGTGATATTACAAGGAGTGTAGTATATGTGATATGCATTTTCCTTAGCATTTTAGCCTAAAATTTTGCCATTTTTCTACATCTAATGGATCCCATAGCTTCTTAATGGTTGTTAGGCTAGAGTGTAGATTCCATTGATGCTTGCAATGGTTGAAATAATAAAACATGAATCTTGTTAACTTAAAGTTGATAAAAAATGAGAGGTTTTAGGAGAAAATCATAAAAATCCAATTTTAAATTAAATATAAAGTGAGGAGAAGTGTGTTCCATAATGATGCATAAGGTTGATGAAGTTAATCATAATGCTTTAGAGAGTGTGAGATTTGTTATTGATCATGATTCCCAATAGTAATACAAGTGGCTCCTCCCTAAAGTGGACTTATGTTCATAATGCCCTTGTGTAACCACTTCTACAAGTATATGTGGACATCTTAGAATTTAAATGTGGTTAAAATCCTACACTATGCTATATAAGACTATACAATTCATACTTGTAACATGCTAGTGAGGTGAAATGGAATAAGAAGGATTAGAGAATTAGGATGTGAGGTATCTTACCATGGTCATCGTAGGTTGTGCATATTATACGTGATTAGAATGACCATCATACTTGTTTATTAGGGTTCCAAACAAAGTTCAATCACTTACCAGTGACATTACATTGCATCATCTTGGGCCCTTCATCATGAGACTAAAAGGGCATCACACGAAGAAATCGTCATTCAATAATAAAATTGGAAAATAAACATTCAAAAGATTGAGAATAATTAATTAATTATTAAAATTTGGTGCATGTCTAATGGTGATGACTTTGTGTGAATCAAATTTTGTAACCTCTTTTACTACAATTGCTTTCCCTTTATGCTTGTATGTCCTTGCTTGCTTTCTTCTTAATTTTCTTTTCTTGCTCTTTGGTGTTTTCTTCACTTTTTCTTTCATTATCTTTAATGTAAATTGAAATTATTTGTCCATGGAATCTCATGTCTTATCAACCTTGGGTAAAATTTCAACAAGATTTTTAGATCAGCAAGGTCTTCTATTGGACCACTTCCTTTACTTTTTCTAGCTCACAAATATGGATCTCCTTGTGAGGAGCTAGATTCTTGTTATTCTTATGTACCTTCCCTCTTTTGGAATTCTTCTTCTTCTTTAACCACTTATCAATCAACATCTAGATTTTATTTGCTTTGTGTTCTTAGAATCTCCCTTCAGCATATATCTCAATAGTCTCATTGGTTCTATTCCAAAGCCCATCTTTATCATTTGCCTTGGATTTGAAACATAATTTCTCAACATTGACACATGAAACACATCATGCATCCTCAATAACTATAGAGATAAACTAATTTGATATGCCACTACTTCAACTCTTCTCAAGACCTTAAAGAGCCCAACAAACCTTGGTGTGAATTTATTTGATATCCAAACCTCTAACATATGACTTAAAGTAACTATCAATTTGATGATGTTATTTTAAAAATAAGTGGCAAAGTTTCTTTTACTAATGATTGACTTGATAAAGGTGGAATTAGGTGGATGCAATGAGGTAGCACTTGCAAGAGGTACAACTTGATCTTAGACCTATGAAAATGGTAAAGATGCTATGCATTATAATTATCTTGTGATTTCACATGGTAATATGTTCTATGTGTAAGAGGAGAGAGGTTCTATCCCTTTTATTTCTTTTCCATGCTTTCATTTTACTTGCTCTATGTTTACCTCATCATATGCCATGTCTCAAGTACCCTAAAGAGAGAAGTTGATATGAAATTATTGAAAATAATGTATCCTCCTCATTAAATCATTTAAGATGCAAATGGATGTCTTGACAATCAATTAGTTAAGGACATAACAGATAGAACCTACTTGAGAAGGACCCACTTGGATAATTTTTGGTGTAAAAACTAAGCATATCCTAATGTCCATTGTCTAGTTTGTTCCCATTTCATCAATTTCAATGAGTTTTAATTGATTATGTATATATATTTTTAATGATTTCTTGTTGGAGTTCTCTTAATTCTACTTTTGCATGTTCAAATCTTTATTTGGGAATTCCAATTGCTAAGAATTTTTCTTTTGTTTGTAAAACCTCTTTAGCCACACCCAGAAACATTTAAAAATTAATTTTTGTAATAGAAAATGATAAATTTTACAAAACAATGCCATAGACAAGATGCATAGGATGTACTTTTGAGTCACACTACCCAAATACTAAATCTACATATATACACCCACTCAACATAGTTCATTTTTTGCAATTTCTTTTAAATGAAAATAGAATTGATGATGTTTGGACCCATTTACTTTTAAGTATTATATTATTAGCTTTTAAAATATATAATCATAATAAAATATTTGCATAATCCATCTACACTTTCATTAATATGATATTAAAATTTATATAGAGCAAATTTAATACTAATTGTAAATTACTTTTTGGTAGTATAGAATTGTAATTTCACCAGTTTTGCCACTTAGAAGGCACGGAGTTTCTCAAAAAAGAAAAAAGGTTAGAGAAAGACTATTATATCCGTTATACAAATTATGGTACAATAGATTATGTATGTATCATAATCGGAGTTTCTCAAAAAAGAAAAAAGGTTAGAGAAAGACTATTATATCCGTTATACAAATTATGGTACAATAGATTATGTATGTATCATAATTTTATTAGTACTTTTTACAAAGGAAATGTTTAGGTAGAGGGTTGAAGAGTTTGAACACAACTTCATGTTGGATTCCCAAAATGTCTGAAATTGTAGAACATTAATATCTTTGTGACAACCCATCATGAGGATGGAACGGGTAAATAATTCATTAGAATAGAACGGACTGGACTCTCTCGTAGATGCTTTAAATAAAAACGCATATACTTTCCCTGGTCAAGCTTCTTCTTCTTCAATTATGGGTAGAAATTTCAGGGAAAACGCGTTCGGCTGACCACTTTTTATAAAAAAAATGCAGAAAATGAGATTCTCGGCCAACACGGCACTGATGGTGATTATAAAACAATCGTATTTATAATAAGGGTGAACATAAAAAGCGATGGCAACTCATCTCAGGGCATTAAGGGTGAACATATACGGATGCTTTTATGATAATAAAAAGCGATGACTGTCCAAAATGTCACCTCAGGGAGGAGCGCGTTCAATGATTATCCGAGAGAGGAGCGCGTTCAATGATTATCCGAGAATTTCATACGGAATGCAGAAATTTGATTGACCATTTTTCATACGGAATGCAGAAATCAAGCTTCGTTCCCTCTCCATAATTTCATTTGAAAAATTTAAAATGAAGCAATGAAGCTTCTTCCTCTTTTTTTTAATTTCGTTTAAAAAATTCAATTGAGCTTCCTGGTCCATCTTCTTAGTTTTATTTGAAAAATTCAGGAAAACGCGTTGTGTTACCACTTTTCATACGGAATACAGAACTCAGAATCCCGTGCAACACGACATTAAAGCCCAGCAGAAACTGATGTTACCCATAAATGTCCAAAAAAGTCACCAAAGGTAGGAAGATTATAGGAATGCCAATCTGAAAGGAAAACGAAAATTACGCAGGAAACAGAACTCC
>MNCI01006048.1:402184-488778 GCA_015680685.1 Gnetum montanum | reverse complement strand
GATCCCATCATCCCTGGGCACTTTGCATAGGCTTAAAGTATTTGATCTATGTTTAAATGAATTTGAAGGTGGGATTCCTTATCAGATAGGAAACCTTTCTTCATTGCAATTTCTTATTCTGTGTACAAATTCCTTGGTTGGTGACATTCCTCAGTCATTTGTAACACTCCAAAACCTTAAGTACTTCAATGTTTACAAAAATCAGTTGAATGGACAAATCCCTTCATGGCTGGGAGCACTCCACAAACTTGAACTCCTTGAGCTTGGTTATAACAACATTCACGGCATCATTCCTGCTCAACTGGGCAACCTTTCTTTCTTGCAACATCTGAGTATTGGGCCCAATCATCTAAAGGGTTTGATTCCTTGTGCACTTGCCCGTCTCCACCGTCTCACTAGAATTTTTCTTGGCCAAAACCTTCTGAGTGGAACAATTCCCTACTGTTTAAGCAACCTCACCACTCTTGCAATGTTTGATTTTTCTGTCAACAATTTGCAGGGTCATCTTCCTACCTGGCTCGGCAGCTTTAACAAACTACAGAATTTAACTTTATTTGAAAATGGATTCACTGGCAACATCCCACACTCATGGCACAATCTCACCCAACTCCAAAACCTTCAATTGTCCAATAACAGATTGTCAGGAATGCCACCGTTGTGGTTGGCAACAGGCTGGACTCAACTCACACGTTTTAACATTGGCCACAATTACTTCACTAGTGGAGTGAGCACGCCCGCCCAGCCTATTCCAATCCTCCTAACTCTATCCAATTCATCTCATTTAATTCATCTACTTATATATAACAACCTTTTAACCGGAACGTTACCGCCCAACTTTGGGAGCTCCTTGCCCAATCTTCAGGTTTTAGGCTTATCTGACAATTATATCTCTGGCCACATACCTCCCAGTGTAGGAAACTTTTCATCTCTTTTTGAGATTAATCTGTCCAACAACTTATTCAACGGTACAATTCCACTTCAAATTGCAAATATGAAGTCACTACAAAGCATTGATCTCCAGAGAAACAAGCTAGAAGGCCACCTTCCCAAAGAGATATCTCTCTTGAACAAGTCACTTGGCTATCTGTATCTCTCAAATAATATGTTATCTGGTTCCATTCCTGCTGATATTGAAAAACTGGTTAATCTGCGGGAGCTGCACCTTGATAGGAATCTGCTGTCAGGAAAAATTCCTTCAGAGATAGGAGACTTGTACTATCAGCAAACAATCTGTCTGGGCCAATTCCACCAGAGGTTGCCGGTATCAAGACCATTGTATTTCATTTTGAACAGGAGAAATACCTCCGGGAATAGCAGGATTACAGATGGCACAATATATAAATCTTTCAAGCAACAATCTTTCTGGAAACATTGCATCTTACATGGATAGCTGGTTGGATGCCCGTCAAATCAATCTCAGTTTTTATCATTTCAGTGGTAACGTTTCCAAATCAATTGGGAGTAAAATCACCCAGCTTGAAAGCATAGATCTGTCTGGTAACAACTTTACCGGACCTGTGCCTGCGTCCCTTTTCAATCATTCCAATCTCCATTTTTTGAACTTTTCCTATAACAACTTTGATGGAGAAGTCCCCTGTCTGCACAGTTCTTCCTCAAAGAAGCTAAGATTGACAGGATGCTCGTTTCTTGGTAATTTAAATTTATGCGGAAGATGTTTTGGCCTGAAGGCTTGTCTACCATCTCTTACTCAGCAACACAAGTCTCATTTTAACAAAAACAGTATTCTGAAAATCATGCTTGGCATTCTAGGTGGCCTTCTGTTGCTGGTTGTTGCAGTGATTTCATTCATTTTTAGAAGAACTAAAACATCCAAAGGGCAAACTCTAAGGGTAAGTGAAAAATTCCTAAAGATATCTATGCAAGAACTTCAAAGGGCAACAGACAATTTCAGTGCTTCAAACTTGGTAGGTGAAGGCAGCCATGGAAAGGTCTACAGAGGTGTCTTAAGCTCGGACATGGTAGTTGCTGTAAAATGTTTCTTTTCTGTTGAGCAACACGGAACTGTGAAAAACTTCAAAAAGGAATGTCGTGCTTTGAGGAAAGTAAAGCATCGCAACATTTTGAAGATTATCACTGTGGTATGGTCCGATGAATTAAAAGCTCTGGTTATGCCTTTCCTTACTAATGGCAATCTCCATTCCCTTCTTCACAGCACAGAAGATGGTCAGTTGACCCCATTGAAGTTGGCAATGAGAATGAAAATACTCACAGAGTTGACAAAGGGATTTGCCTATTTGCATCATGATTGTGATTTTCAGGTCATCCACTGCGACGTCGAACCAGAGAATGTATTATTGGATGACGATATGACTGTCAAGCTTTCTGATTTTGGAATATCTCACCTTATTGGAGATTTTGATGGTTCAACAACATCTTCTCTTGCTTTGAAAGGTTCTGCTGGTTATATTGCCCCAGGTATATGCATTTTATTTTTATCTTTTTTAGAACATCTATATATTTTGTTTGATGATAAAGTGGGCTAAATTTTAATTGATGACTTTTCAGAGTATGGGATTGGACAAAGAGTTTCTGTCAAAGGTGATGTATACAGCTTTGGAGTTGTTACTTTGGAAGTGATCACCAGATTAAAGCCCACACATGAAATGTTTTCAGGAGATGTCACATTACCATTGTGGATCTCTAGGGCCTTGAAAGGAAAATCAGGGCATGAAAGACGAGAATCAATTAAAGATATAATAAAGACAGCAAACCAAGATGGAGGTGGAATTGAGATGGATAAAGATGTTGAAATGTCAACAGTGGAAAGCATTTTAATGGTAGGTTTAAGATGCACTTGTCAGAATGCCTCCATGAGGCCTACTATGAAAGAAGTTGAGCTATTTCTACAATCAGTGTATCCTTTGAATCTCCAGAATCAAAGGACACTATCAAGAAACTTGGAAGACGTCATTAGGATTGTGGAATCACAACCCCCTTTGCACTTCAGAAAGATAGAAGCTGAAAGTTCAACATTTTCTTCTGATTAGTGATTCTAGGTAAGTTTTTAGAAATAAAAGAATTAATTTTCATCTATGTCACTAAGCCCTAATGATTTTTCTTTATGCTCCCTTATTTGTACAATTCATTTGTTCTTAGCATGTGGATACTTACTATTTGTAATCTTGGTGATGTGTAGGATTTGCTTCATCTTGTAATGGAAGAGTGTACCCTAGTACCAATGCTTCAGATGTGTGAATTGCTGTTTTATTTTACAGAAACCATCTGCAACTTCATTTAATTAGTCACTTTTAATGCTGAAAACAAAAGTAGAGCATGAATTAATGTTTACTTTTAAGTATTTTGTATTATTATTTAATTGGAAAAGTACACTCAACTAGGTCACCTTTGCATGTCAAGAGTATCCCATGATGCTTGTTCTTCTTCAGCTATGGTTGATCAAATTCTTATCGTGCTTTGTAATTTTTCCGTGGTCATGAATGCATATCAATAAATCTTTATATTTGTGGCTTGGGCTTTGCAGAGTTGGGGTGAAATCTTTTGCATAAGACTAATCTGTTCTGAGGTTCTTATTATCCCTAAATAAACATTTTAGAATTAAAATTGTGCAAGCATTCGCTATAGGCTTTGTAGGATGACAGCTTCATGATCAATAAAAGATCTTGTTTCAATCCACTACTCAACTTCCTGGATAATTTAATATCAAAATTAGTTCTAAGGTAACATCTACTTAATTCTTGTGGGTAAGGTAGATGTTCATTCAACATTATACCATTTTCATGGAGGGAGGAACTGTGTAATTAAAATGATAAAATAATTTTGAGTTAAAAATTGAAATCTTTTCATTGCCAATGTCAGTAATTAATTTGTTCCTTTACAATCATATCATGTCTATGTTTGGCGGGCTCTGTAATTGCATACCACAGAGTCCTGTAGAATCTAAAAGATTACGAATTTTTGGGCTTCTCCTAAGACGTACATGTAACAACCACACGTTCATGAATGTCCATGCGTATATCTCAAGGACGGTGTTTTTTGATGTCCAAATGTCCCACCAATGCCAAGAAGAATCGGCGTACCTGAAAGTCAACAGAAGCTTGGCAGTGGGCTTGTACCGTGAACATGGCGTTCACCTCTTCCAGTTTGTTCAAATATGGTGGTGCTACGCACAAACTCGAGTTTGCTTGTCATGATTTTGGAACGTGCATTATGTTTTTGCGGAATGTGAATTGTGAAGCTTGAAAATGGACGCACTGCATTTCTTTCTTTCTACGAATCATTGTTTGTTACTTTTTTTTTTTTTTTCTCTTTTTCCACCGCCATGATCTTCGATGGATCGACTGACGTGAAATCCAAGTTCCTTGCCATGTATGACGTCCTCAAATCTGAGATTTTGGTAGAGCCAGCTATTTAATACATGTCGGAGGCTGGCCAATGGCTTGAGAAGATGCAGGATTCTAATGTTCCAAATGGAAAACTTAATCGTAGTATATGTGTAGGTTATAACTATAAGTTTTGAAAGGTGGAGATGTATTCGAAGATGATTTTTTCTTACATGTGTGGTTGGATGATACATTGAATGGCTTCAACCGTATTTTCTTATTTTGTATAATATCATGGATGCCAACGAGTGCGGCCCAACCCATGCATGCCTCCACAAAGTTATGGTAGGCTTGCCATGGTTGTAGTTTGGGTGGCATCAGTGATGTCCTTATAATAATGGTAGGATAGGTGAGGGGTCAAGGGTACATATGAGAATGATGCATGGTCTAGCAACAGGTATTGCACTATGCAGTGCAAAGCCTTGGATGTTCAAAAGATTTTTTTATTTAATTTTAATACATGTTCCAAATGGTTGCAAACTTTAACTATCATATGTTACTCATTTATTAAATATGTTATGGCGGTGTGTTCAATTACTTCATGCTTTGGTTAAGTATTTCATCTTCTATAATGGTAAATTGCCTTTTGATTTTTTTAATTATTTTTTGAAGAGAATAGTAATGCTACTTCTCTTTATTGTTGTGACACTTGTAGTTATGAGCTATACAAAAGAGGAAGCCAAACAATGTGGAAGGGGAATGGCTAAAAGTAAGAAAGTTTTTAAAAGGCAATGATCAAAGTAGGGGGAGGGGTAGGTTGTGGTGGTTGGAGTTGAGTTAGAAATTTCTAAAATTCTAGAGCTCACATGATCTGTTAACTCATCCTCATAAAGATAAGTCCTAACATAAGCATTTGTTAGAGGAAGTTCATCGACTAGAGGCATGTGCTAGCTCAAGACCTAATAATCCAAATCAAAGAATTAATCTAAAGGTAAGTCTTGAGACCATTTTCTTGTAGATGTGTGTGTCTATTTATTTTATTGTCAATTTGAAAAATTCATTAAGTTGGTTTCTTATTTTACGTTCAAATTACATTTTAGAAGTTTATGGTTGTGAACTCTATTAGTTCCTCAAATCAAAATTATAGTTTATGCCTCAAAGTATTTTTGTCTGAATTAGATTTTATCTATTTCTTCTTTGAAGCACTTAAATATATTTTTCTACTTTTACTTAACACCCATATTTATAAATCGAGCATATGTGCTTTATAATATTTTAATTCTAAGCAAATAGAAATATTGTTTACTTTGATGTAATAAAGTATTTATATTTTGCATTTCAAATTGTGTTTATAATTAATACCATTTTAATGATTCTATTTTTAAACACCACATAAACTCCAGTAGTTGACACTATTCCCAAGTTTTTGTACCCATATGGGCAATGTTGTAGGCAATAGTCTCTTTAAACATGTCAATTCAAAGGGTGTTGTCATCAAAATTTATGCATCAACACTTGTGACTTGGGGTTACCAAGCCAAGACTTGTAAGACTAGGCTAACACCTCATTAAAATATCTAAAATTATGAAGTTGAAAGTTAAATAACTAAAATGAATACTACTTATTTATAATTATTTCTTTGTTATTAACATTTATGTAATAAAACCTTTTTCACAAGCTTCCTTAACCTATTTTTTTTGTTATGTAATGCAGTCAAAGATATCATAGAGATATTTCAATATTTTTTGTATTGCATAGTGGACAATTAATTCTCTAAGAGGAATTTTGAGCCATCTGATGAGTGGCAAGGTACCTCTACACTCAACCATACAAATATGAGCATTCATGCATGATCTAGTCGAACTCCATAGACATACTAGTTGTGGTATCTAGATAGTTACTAGTTGATCGCAGTTTACTGTCTTCCCACCTAGACTAGTATTTGCTTTGTCACATATGGTTTAGTCCAGAGTGAGGTGTATGATGTGGTCCTAAGCTAGCGCTACTCCTAGAGGCAATGGAAATAACTTTGATTAACTTAAGAGGGAAAGGGTGAAGAGAGTCTAAGCTAGCCCAAGTACGATGAGCATCCTTCCTTTAATCATCCATACACATCTTGGACCTCGTGTACTACTACTGGGATTACCAGGCACATGTCCTAGGTACGCTACTGGGATACCAAGTAGTCACACTTAAATGCTCATGATTAAGTCATACTCATTTCGTGTTTACTAATAGGGATAGGAGTTGAGGGTAGAGAAATATTAATTATAAAAGCAATAAATGACAATTAAAATTAAGTGAATGTTCCAATGATGAAGTAATCTCGATCTTTATTGCTGGTTATGTACGTGTCCAAGTACGTCACATTGAAATAAAGGTTCCATACAATTACAATCATCACACTATAGGCATGCATTGGGGAAAAAGGGTTGAGAGGAAAAACTGACAAAAAGATCCTACTCTAATACTAACTTCCTATTACTTTCCCATGCTCCCCATTGTGTATTTATAGTCTCACACAGGAACCACGATATCACGTATTCGATATTGCTTGTCAGGCTACGATATCACATACCCAATATCGTGTACTAGATATTATGGGTCTAATAACAAGGGTTTGATATTGGGGGTTTAATATTGGGACTCATCAGACCTAATATCTTGTACCTGATATTAGGGGTCCAATAACAGGGGTCCGATATCAGCACTTGGCAAACCATGATTCATCATACCCCCATGACTGAATAACAACTTATCATCAAGTCAAAGAAAGTGAGGAACAGGTTCAATTGATTACACAGTGGATAGGTATGGGATTATTGACTAACTAGAAATTTATTCATGCCACAGTGGAGAGTTGAACACAACAAAATTGGGACACAAACATAGAATTACAAAACTTATTAGAACTCATGTGGTTCAGGTGGTGGTGGCTCCTCCATGGGTCTCTTTCTCTTATCTTGTGCTGCAGGATTTAAGATTGATACCATTGAAGAAGAACCTGGCGTTTCTCCTCTTCTATATGAGGATTATGAGCCATCCATGCTGATGTTCCAATGTTTGATGAAGTCGATACTTTCCATGGACATGGCAGCTGCGGGAACACTTGGGTGCCCTTAACATGCCATGCCACAAATAGTTGTCATTCCTCTTCATAGGCTTGGGCCCTAACCTATCCACCATTTACTTGGCCAAATTGTGCAATGATAGGAATTCCTTGATGGATGATAAATGTTTGTGCCTTCTTCTTTGCATGGTTTGCATGAGGTCCTTGGATTCTGCCTCCCCTTGGGCATTTAGTTGCACCTTGAGAAGGTCCTCCTTGTTGTCCTCTTTTAGGGGCCATCTATAATCACACAAAGATCAATTGTTAGTAAGGTTATTGAAATAAGTTCAATTATTTCATACCTTACTTATTGCCTTTAGTAAATTTTTAATTCTTTGCTTAGTATGACTTTAGAGTTAGAAATTTTTTCAAGGAAGTTGCCCTAAAAGTTTAATGTTGAACCTGGTTTGTTTAGGTGACACATCAAAGGTCACGTAATGGTTTTGAGGAACATTTGATAAAATGATGACAAAGGAAAGAATAGATTTGGGAATGAAGTACTCAGAGGGTATAAAATGATGTGGTGGTGTGCAACAAGTACAAATTACAAAAGTCACACAAGTGGGTCCTCCCCAAAGTAGGTTCCAACCTATAATTCCCTTGTGTAACCACACCTTATAATGTCTGTAGGCACTAGAAGGGTTAAATGTAATCCACACTAGTTCCACAAAACACACACATATAGATACCACCATGATGAGGTATTAATTCAATGCTACACAAGACACAAGTCATAAATACATGGATAGTGAGATGAGGTGAATTGTGGAAGGGATTGTAGAGATTGGGATATGAGGTAACCGACCCAGGGCACAATGAATTCTGAGTGTAGAACATGATTAATGTGTCATTAGCTCATCCCTCCAAAATCAAGACCAAGTCCATTCCTACGATCAGTTACATCACATTGTTTCATCCAATGATGGACAACCATAAGAGCATTATGATAACAAGGTGTACGATCACTTTGCATTTTGTTCAAGGAAGGAGTAATTAGAAATTTGCAACACACTTGTTTTCATCTTTTTGTCACTTTTTGCTTGCCCGCTTTTCTTGCTCTCTTTTTCTTTTTCTTTTTTTTTGAATGCTTAATCTAGACAAGATACCTACCTTCAGACATGGGTGCATGTTTTTCCAATGGGACCCCCTAAAATAGCATTGGTTTTCTTTATTGATTTCCTTCATTACTCTTACTCTCATTTTGCATTAAATCTACAAGGATCTCAATACAACCAAGTTGCATGATAGCACCTATAGATGTCACCAAAAAGAATCCACAAGTTCCCTTGATGTCACACCCTAGCCATTTCTTCCTAGTCGATCATTTTTCACTTTGGGCATAATGAGCACAAAATTACTTTAAGTTTTAATGATGTCAAGAATATCATTGTACCTAGAGTAGGAACTCTTATTAATAGAATGGTTGGGTGGATGTGGTGAGCTCACTATATAAATAATTAATTACCTGAGACTTGATAACATAGAACAACACCTCAACCGATGAGTCACATGAGTGCTTTATTTATAGATGAGATTACTCATAAAAAGACAAAAAGACAAAATAATAAATTGAAAGATGAAAATCTGGAAAATAAAAAATTGTAAAATTAAAGAAAAGAAAAACATTTATTAATTCTACTATTGTTAGAATGGGGGATACCCCCCATAACTAAATAGTTGAGCATAGCTAGAATTAATAAATGGAAAGTTAGGATCCTTGCATGTTGGAAATATTAGAACTCAATCATACTTACCCCATTGGGGTTCACACACTTGATTAGAGTTGACATAGTGGGGCAAGTTATAAGATGTGGTTAATTTATAAGGAGTTGACCCACTATGGGACTTGTAACTATAAGATGGTATGCAAGGATCAACATGTCTCCCCATGTGGCTATATTCATTAGGTCCCATGGTTGTTGGAGTATTTAGTGGTGGCCCTAATAAGATAACATGAAGCATTGGGTTTGAAGAGGAAGATGGATCACAGTGTTGGACTTGTGCTAAGTTGGTGGATGCAGTGGTTTCTAAACTATGATGTCCCTTTCTATGGTCACATCTAAAGAAGGGATGCCTATGATGTTGTGGAGGATTCCCACTACTATTGATAGTAGAAGCACAAGTAACATTTGTGGGTTGATGTTGTGGTGAAAATCCTTCAGGTACAATTGGTGGAGATGTAGAAGGAGGTGAAGGATGAGAATTTTGAAATTGAGGAGAAGTGTAAGGTACGCAAGGTGGTGGTCCTGTTGGTAAGGATATGGGTCATAGTATTGAGGAGAATAATAATAATGTGGCAAGATAGAGGATGTTGACCAAATTGGGGAAATAAGATGTTGAACTTGATAAACACTTAGGTTGAGATTGTATGAAGGGTGTAACTATTTTGGGGATGGCCTCCCTCACAACTGGGATTGTTGCCACTATGATTGAACACAGTATTTCTACATGAACTCTAGATGTAACATTCTTCCCCAATGCTCATGTAAATGTGACAAGATTTGGCATTGGCCCTTGGGGTGATTGTATAGGCAAATGTTACATTGATGCATATGATTGTTAGTTAAGTTCTTATTCTCTTCAACCCTTCTTTCCAATTGTCTAATGGTATTTCATTATATTTCTTGGTTTGTCATGATTCTACCTCTAATAGTGTTGGCATATTCTCCACATTTTTCATGTATCCATTCCATCATCCTATTGATCTTTGCCTCAACTTCATCTAATGATTGTAGTACTAGCAAAGATGGTTCCAGCTCCTTGTAGTGAGTTTATTTCTCCTCTTCATAATCATGACCCTTGTTGATTTTTGGGCCTACTAATATTTTTCAACATTCTTCCATTTAGCCATTTCTCTTTCTTCTTTTGCTACCAACTTGATAAGCTCTTGGAATTGATGGGTTCATAGCTCATATAGTTGACCACAAGAATACATCCCTAGGATCTCCCTTGTTTCATTATAGAGCCCATCTATGATATGCTACATTAGCCTTTCCTCAGAGAACCCATCACCTAGGCAGTTGCTTAACAATGCATAATATCTTTCTGAGGCCATGTCCAAGGGTTCATGTTGTGCTTATTTCCACTCTTGGATTTGTCTCCTCAAGGTTGACACTCTCACATAGGTTTGATATCTTTCATTAAATAGTTCTACCATTGTCGGCCAACGTCGAATTGATTTTGATTTTAACGACCTATAGCATACTTTGGCTTGGCCAACGAGTGTCATAGGAAAGAGCTAAAGTTATTTCTACCCATTATCAATATTATTCCATACATAGGCATCATAGAAGGCTTATATATGTTGTTTCGGATCTAAATCATAGCCTCCTGCAAACTTGAGCTTGGGTAGATAGCTTTCTTTGCAATGCCTACAGGATATTCGAACAGCCTCTTATATAGGCATTAGGCTCTTAGTGTCAAGTAGAGGTTCATCGTCACTAAGTAGGCTGTGAGTTTGTGAGTTGAGATGATGTTGTCCTTGTTCATGTTAGAATTCTTGATTTTCTTTATGAGCTCGATTTTTAGTTCTATGTTGATCCCTTGAAAGATAGTCATCCATGTCATGATCTAACGTTGAAGGAGTAGAGGAAGAGAAAGAACTAAAAAACTTGTCCTAACTTTTGTAGTTTTTCCAATCATCCCCTAATATATTCTTGTTAGTTATTGAGAAGGTCCTAGGTCTTTTAGGCCTCCTCATTCTATGGGTTGTCCCATCCTTACTAGAGGTGTCAGAGTTGGTTGACAAGAATCCTTGAGTATCATTGGGATACTCATGAACATATGGAATTCCTGCATAAAGTTGGGAACTCCAAACTTTGTCTTCATCATATAATTCATTGGTTCTCCAATGAATTGCCTTACTAGTTGTGTTGTTAGCATAATCTTGTGAGAGAGACATTTTTGTGAGTGGTGTGTGACTTAATTGAATTGAATTTAATTTATTTTCTAAAAGATATATCATTAATACTTTTTTACAACGATCTTGTATGATGTAACTAATCTAAATAACTAACACTGTCCTCGACAATGACACTAATGATGAGTGGCAAGGTACCCCTACACTCAACCATATGAATATGAGCATTCACACACAATGTAGTCGAACTTCGTAGATGGACTAGTTGTGGTATCTAGATAGTTACTCATTGATCATAGTTAATTGTCTTCCCACCTAGACTAGTATTTGCTTTGTCACATATGGTTTAGTCCAGAGTGAGGTGTATGATGTGGTCCTAAGCTAATTCTACTCCTAAAGACAATGGAAATAACTTTGATTAACCTAAGAGGGAAAGGGTGAAGAGAGTCTAAGCTAGCATAAGTGTGATGAGCATTCATCCCTTAATCATCCATACACATCTTTGACCTCGTGTACAACTGCTAGGATTACCAAGCATATGTCCTAGGTACACAACTAGGATACCAAGTAGACACACTTAAATGCTCGTGATTAAGTTGTAATCATTCCATATTTACTAATAGGGATAGGAGATGAGGGTAGAGAAATATTAATTATGAAAGTAATAAATGACAATTAAAATTAAGTGAATGTTGCAATGATGAAGTAATCTCAATCTTTATTGCTGGTCATGTACGTGTCCAAGTACGTCACACTCGAATAAAGGTTCTGTACAATTACAATCATCACACTACGAGCATGCACTGGGGAAAAATGGTTGAGAGGAAAAACTGACAAAAAGATCCTACTCTAATACTAACTTCCTATTACTTTCCTATGTGCCCCATTGTGTATTTATGATCTCACACGAGAACTACGATATTGCGTATCTGATATCGCTTATCAAGCTACGATATCGTATACCCAATATTGTGTACCCAATATCATGTACCTGATATCGCATACTTGATATTGCGTACTTGATATCGAGTACTCATCAGACCTAATATCTTATACCTGATATCAAGGGTTTGATAACAAGGGTCCGATAACGAGGGTCTAATATCAGCACTTGGAAAACCATGATTCATCACTATCTTTTTAAGTCAATGAGATCTTATTCTTACCCTATGTTAAATGTGCACTCCAAATGAAGAAGAATAGTATCACATAAATAGTTTATCTTTGAATTAAAACATCTCTTGATATTATTCAAATAGAAATATATTGCTTTATATATTTTTTCAAAATTTTTAAAATAATGTCTATTTCACCTATGGACATGTTTTTAAACATAATAAATAATGTGCTCTTGAATATTTTATTTTTATAGCCATAAGACTACATTATGATATCATACTTTATATTGAATTACCATCATCACATTTTTGGAGTATTAATCCAATGGAAATTTGTAGAAATTTTTAATGTAGACTAGAAAGTGACAAAAAGCTTCAACTTCTAAGGTCATCATCTTTGCTTCAAGAAGTGTAATATCATATTGTGTTTTTCTCCACTTTGAATTTATTCAACAACAAGTTGTTGAATTTATGCAGCAATAATTTGTTGAATTTATTCTATTTGTTTCCAATATTTATTTACTAGACCAAAATCTCACACAACACACTCATAAAGAATAATTAGTTTGACAATACCATAATAGAGTTTCTTTTAAATATGCCAAGCCAAAGTAGATTCCTTGTTATATTTTCTTTTTAATGTAAATAAGGATTTCATTAAGAATCATATATAAAAACTAAAAGAAATTAACATTAGCTTTATTTTATTTATTTACTAAAAAAATAGACATTGAGGCCCATAGCACAACCCTTACCTACACAATAAGGTAAATGTGACCCTCTAAACAAGAATGTCCCATGACAAAACGACTCCACTATAGCACTTGTAAGTAGAGGTAGGAATTAAACCAGCAACCTCCAAACTAAAAGTTGAGTGTCTTGACCACTATGCTACATCCATGGGTTCAACATCAACATTTTAGAAATAAGAAAATAAAAAACGACCAACATCAATGTCTTAATAAGAATTCAAAATTTTTGCTAGTATGATAAATAAAAGTAGAAAGAAAAATCTATCTAAAGTAGCATTACTTAACCATTCATGTAGCTATCATGTAGCTAATTATTATTATGACTTTTAGTTTAGAAGCTATATGTTCAATTCCAAGGGATGTGTTGATTTGATTCAATATAGCTAATTATGGGGTTTTTAAATCCAAAATAATTGAGCATAGGTACACCTTAGGATATATAGTTCAAATAGAACTTTATCATGCATCATTTCCCACTAGAATCAAACCCATGACTTAAAGCTTCCAAATAAATAGTCTTACCACTAGGCTAACACCTTATTGTTTATTATAGCCAATTATGATAAACATATAGATCGAGTTTAAACTAGTGATAGTGCTTTTAAATTTTACTTATTAGAAAGATAAGAAAGGAAAATAAATAATCTAATTATGATTTTACATGATTAACTAGTCATTGGGTATTGGCTTTCTTTAAACAAATACAATGTAGATAAAGTAGAGTTTAAGGAGGCTATTAAGGTATATAAGGTTGAGTTTAGAAAAAGCCAATCTTAGATTTAGTTTTAAAATATTAAGGTATATTGCCAACATAAAATAAAAGTCCCAATCGTAATTGAGGGGGAGGGGATGTTGGAACAGAATTAGATAGAATGTAAGAGAGTTAGCAAGTTTAAGATAAAGATTATTACTTTCTTTTATGTTTACATAGGATACAAAACAAGTTGCAAGTTCAACTTATGATTCAAGAATTATGGTTTCTTCTAAGTTTTAAAGTTATGTAATAAGAAAATATTAATTACTAAGTTAAAGTAAAATAAAACACTTTGGACTTTTAGATAGAGCTATGTTTCCTAGGTGGTGAGGCCTAGGTTTGAATCTACGTATAGGCATTTGAAAACAGGTTAGGATTTTGCTCATTTACTAGTCCTCCCAAGATCCTACTTAGTAGAAGGAATAATGAGTTATTCCTTTCTATATTATTTTTGGTTCTTTCTATTAAGAGCTTTGGTTATGCTTTTCCTGACTAATGGCAATGTCCATTCTCTTCTTCACACCACAAAAGATGATCATTTAACCACATTGAAGTTAGCAATGAGAGTGAAAATACTAACCTAATTAGCAAGGGGACTTGCCTATTTGCATAATGATTACAAATTTTATATCATTCATTGTTACATCAAATTAGAGAATGTATTATTGGATGATGATATGAATGTTAAGCTTTTTGATTTTTGAATATCTCGCTTGATTGGACACTTTGATGCTTTATTGGTTATATTGCTCTATGTATGTGTTTTTTATTCAGACCTTTGTTAATATATATTCTTCTTGGATGATAAGGAAAGAACAATGATGAGCAGTGAATACCCCTACACTCAACCATATGAATCACTAAGCATTCACATGCAATTTGGTCAAATTCTATGAACTCTATGTCTTTCGGTACACTAGTCTTTAGGAAGTGAACTTGCCCTAACAATTATTTGTTGTCTTCCTAGTTTCACTTGTGATATGCAACAGTATGATTAAGTGTAATCAAGGCATATGATTTTTATTATTTTTATGTTTTATATTTTGAGTGCTTAAAATAAAGGATGAAGGGAATGAAGTAATTTAATTGCTAATTTAATCTAACTAACTAACTAATTCCTAACTAATCCTAACATAAGTATCTAGTCCCACTTTCCATGCACATCTTAAACATGTATAATGTTGCTAGGATTCCAAATTTTAAGCATTATTGGGATTACCAAGTGTTATTCACTTCCTCGAAGTGGTCATACTTTTGTGCTTAATTAATTATTATTTAGCCTAGCTAGCTTAATTTCTTAATTAGCTTAATTATTGAAAAATTTGAAGGAAATTGCATGAAACCTCAAATGAATAAATAAAATATTTAATCTAGCCAAAGTGTTGCAAGGTTTATCAGAAATCTTGTCTTTATTGTTGCACACACTATTGTGCTCATGTGTACAAATTTATAATCTTTTATAAAATTAGGTGTTCATGATAATAGAATTGAACACCCTGGCCAAACCTAACATCCAACTCCTCTGGTAGCTGAAGAACAAGGGAGAAGATTCACTAATCATGAAGGGTCCTCGTCACATGATGCTACTACTTATTCCTTGATGAAGACAATCCCATCCCTAGTCCATGCTTTCCACTGCACTTAGAACAAAATCATGGATTAGTGTGCAATATGTAACTTATAGCTTTTAGGTACTTTGTCTCATCGATAGTTACACCTAGCTTGGTTGTGATTATGATGAATTGATTCTTTTAATAGCATTAGCTAGAAGATTGAAACATATGGTGAAATGCATAAGTGGTTCATTCTTAAATTTTGAAAAGCCTAAATGCGATGAAATGCTTGAAGAGGGTTAAAGAATTCACAACAACAAATAAAAAAGGATTTCATTGAAAAACATTGTGAAGATGTGTACAATTGGATATCATTGATAAGACATGCAAAAGGATTTGATTGTGAGAATGCCTAAGGATAAAGAACTTAACTAATCCAACCAAAAGGTATGCAAGTGGATCCTCCCCAAAGCAGGCACATGCCCTTTGTTGCCCTTGCATATCCTCAAACCAAGGAGTCCATGGGCCCCATCGGTAATTAATGATTATGGAAAGTTAATTACAAAAAGCTAGAAGAAACTACTTAAGAATTTTGACACATCAAACCAAGACATTAAACAAGGACATGAACACTAACAGTGAGGTGAGACATGGAAATCATAGATAGATGATAGAGAAAAAGTGGAATGGAGTTCTCGATTAAGGTCACAAGAAGTCCCTCATGAATTTTATGGTTAAAAGACCTAATAAATTCCATCCTTAGTCTAAACCAAAACCAACCATGTTTAGTGAATTTGCATCACCACTCTAAGATTAGTCCACTTCTTTTAGACATAAGAGTGCTCACACAGAACAACCACCATTCTTTATTTAAAAAGAAAAGAGAAACAAGAAGTGATAAAAGGCCTTAATTAGAGGGGACCTTCAGGCATGGGCAACATGTCTTTCTAGTCCCATAACTAGTGCTTTTAGCCCATTTATTTTGTCTAAGGGATTTTCTTTAAGTTCTCATCATTTTCTTTTATTTTTCATTTTTTGGATGGGAACCACACCATGCAAAGACTTATTCAACTTCTTGTTATTGGTTGACACAAAATTATAAGAAATCCATGAAAACACCCATGCATCCAAGTAAGTAGAAGAGTAGAAATCATTGAGTTTCTTTGAAGTGACACCCTATTCAAACCTTTGAGTCCTTTCCAAGTTTGAAAACTTCCAAGGTCATAAGTTTGTTAAAGTTTTATTAATGAAAAAGGACCTCACACTTCTAGAACCAAAAACACTATAGAGTTTCTGGATGGGTGGATGACGTGAACTCATTGCCTATTTCATGAAAAAAAATCATGTCTTAGTTATTAGTAACAAAATTCAAAGCTAGAATCCAAACACTAACAATCAAATAACTAGATAGCACATGCCCACATCAAGCAAACTATACTGTACCTAGTTGGCAATAAGGTAGATGATTATTAGAACACAATAAGAAAATCACATCAAAATAAAGAAAAATATACAAGAAATTGTAAAATATTTAAGAAAAATGAAATGTACTAATGGGGTTGTAAAACGAAATTTGAAAAAAATTAATATAGTAAAAACAAAAAGGTGTAAGATAAAGAAGGCGTAGAACAAAAAGCTATAAAAATAACAAGATGTAAAACAAAAACATGTAAAACAAAAATATGAAGAACTGAGAAGCCATTGATATGATTAACATGGATGGCTATCTCCCCCATGAATAAGATGAAAGGATGAGATTTGAAAGATTGAGTGTGGTTGTTCATTTGATAAGGCGTTTGTTGCATTGGCTTGCTTAAGCTTATGGAAAGGTTTGACCTATTATGTGTTAACCAACTACTTTTTTCTTGGGCTCTCAAGTTTGTAGATTAACATGGCCCCATAGGAAAAAGTTTCAAAAATAATATAAGGACCTTTTCACAATGTTTGGAACTTGGTTCATTGTGGCACATGTGGGGTTCCATTAGAGGACCTTATTTCCTAGTTGAAATTTGACTTTTCTAATTCCAAGGTCATGGCATTTTTTGTTAAATGCCTTGTGTAACTCATTAGATGATAAGGCCACTAATCAATTTTCATCTAGTAGGTTGAGATTCATTAATCTCTCTTTTTTTGCTAGACACAAGTCAAGGTCAAGGTCATAGGCTGTTTTAAGTGTATGGAGCTCAGATTGAATAGGAAGAGTTGGCAATTTTTCGTACACCAGCTCATAGGTAGAGTAGCTTATAAGAAGCTTCCAAATGAAGTGGTAGGCCTAGAGGGCATTGTTGAATATCGTACTCCAGTTCCTCCTATATCTACTAATTGTTCTTGTTAAGATCTTATTGATTTTCTTATTTGTAACCTTAGCTTAATCATTGGCCTGGGGATGATAAGGTGTTGTTAATTTATGCTCAGCCCCTAAGCATTGCACGAGCTTTCAAAAGGTAGCTCTTGTAAAGTGGGGTTCACTATCAGAAATTAATGCATGTGGCACATCAAACCTATTTACAACATTTTGTTGTACAAACTGAGAAAAATTAGAATATGTATAGTTAGTGATGGCTACCACTTTTACCCATTTCATATAATAGTTAACAATGACAATAATGTATGTCTTTCCATTGAACATGGACATGATGGGACCCCTGAAGTTGGTGCCCTAGATGTTAAAGGATTCTAGTGGTTGAATCCACTACCTCTATATGAGCAGTCATTCCACCATCGTGTTGGTAGTGTTTACAAGAGTGGACAAATTGGTGAGCATCCCTAAAAAGTATTGGCCAATAATATTCTACCATTAAGATCTTAATGACCATGTGTCCTCTAGCATAGTGGCCCCCATAATGACCTTCATGAGCATCTTGGAAAATGTGTAGTTGATCAGCATTAGGAACATACCAATGAACCAGGCCATTGGTGCCCACCTTGTAGAGGTGTTCATTGATCTCCATGAAGTGTTTCATCTAGTGAAGAAACTGTTATTTTTTCCTATGGTCTAGCTCTTGTGGCATATCTTGAGTGAGAAGATAGAGGAAAATGCCATCATACCATTTATGCTTAGTGGACAGTTGTTCCATTATAGCCCTGGTAAGAAGAAGTTCATCAAGAAATTAATTAGATAGTGGACTTTCCTCCTCTTTATTGTCCCATCATAACTAGGACAAGTGATCAACGATCACATTCTTAGATCCCTTTTGATCTACCATTGTAAGATTGAATTCCTACAAGATTACCAACCATTGTATGACATGTGGGCTCACCGTTGGCTTATTCATTAGGAAGTGAATTACACTGTAGTCCATGTGCATGAACACCTTGTATCTAAGCACATAGTGCTTAAACTTCCCTAAAGCATACACCACTGACATTAGTTCTTTCTTCATTGTGATGTAATTCAGTTGTGTGCCCACAATGCTTTGACTTGCACAGTGGATGTAATATGGACATTTTCTCTTATGGAAACAACAATTGATACCTAGAATGTATCATGATAATTTAGGCGGAGGGCATTTCAATGAAAACATATAGGGGTAAAAGTATTAAATAGTGGCTGAGTCTCTTTAAAGATGCACTTACCTTTTCCAAATCTTGTGACCAACACTAATGGGTTGGGTCACCTTCCAAAAGAAATGAAATGTTGCACCAACCTATTCTTGTTTCTAAATCCTTTGATGTATGGAGGATTGATTTCTTAGGAGCAATTCCTCCATCAGAAGGAAACTACTACATTATGGTCTATATTGATTATGTTATGAAATGAGTTAAAGTAAAGGATACCATAACTAATGACATAAAAGTAATAATTTATTTTCTTCAAAAACATGCTATAACAAGGTTTAGCATGCATAGAGTCTTAATTAGTGATCAATGAACTCATTTTGTTAATAAAACTATGCAATGTCTTAGGAAGTCTTATGAAATTCTACATAAACTAGCAACACCATAGCACTCATAGACTAATAGTCAAGTTGAAAATGCAAATAAAGCTATAGTTAAAATATTGATGAAGATACTATCTATAATAAGAAATGACTGGTCTAGAAACCTTAACGATTCCTTATGGACATATCAAATATCTTAGTGACCTAGCCTTGGTTTCTCTCCTTACCAACTACTATATGATAAACATTTTTTATTGTCTATTGAAATTAAGCATCATTCTAGATGCTTAGCTTAATTAATAGCCATTTATGAGGTTTTAAATATAGAAGCATGAAGTATACAACTAAATAAACTTTATGAGTGATGAGTGGCGAGGTACCCCTACACTCAACCATACGAATATGAGCGTTTCATGCATGATCTGGTCGAACTTCAAGGACTAAGTGCTTACACACCTTAATGGAACAATTAAGGGTTAATCAATCATTGTCTTCCCAAACTTACTTGTGTTGTCACCATTATATGGTTAAGTAAGTTTGGGGTATATGATTTTTATACTTTTTATCTTTTTAATGTCTTATGCTAATGAGGAAAGTTGAAGAGAGCTAAATGGCTAACTTTTGCTAACTATTCACTAACTAAGTTCTAACTGTTTCTAACACTAGTATCCGCTCCCACTTGCCACACACATCCTAAACTAGTGTAACACTACTAGGATTACCAAATGCTAATCGTTATTGGGTTACCAAGTGCTAGACATATGCTTGAAGTGGTCGTACTGAGTGTACTCAACTAGGAGAGTAAGGGTTGAGAGAGAGATTAATTAAGTAGGAAAGCATTTAAACATTCAATAATAATTAATTACTATTTAGCTTATTCCATGTAATGCAAGGTTTATCATAAAGTTCATCTTCATTTCCGTACACAAATGTGTGCTCAGGTAGAATTTGCTCGATTAAAGATCTGTTCACTTTAAGACTCCTACTGTGGGCACATGAAAATTATTCTAACTTTGGAATGGTAAAACTGCAAGAGTTTAGCTAAGGATCTAAGTCTAAGTGTCTAAAACAAAGAAAGCCACCAATTATTTATAGACATTTCGGTGGGATGTGATATCGTGTATGCAATATCGTGGCTCATCATACCCCCATGATTGAATGAAAACTCATCCTTGAGTTCCTTACAAAATATTGGGAAGGTATGGGATTATTGAGTTCAATGATACTAATGGTGAATGGGGTGACATGTGAACTAATCAATCATTACAATACATGAAAATATTAGTGTTCATGACTACAAGAATGAACACTATACATATTTGACATCAAGCCTTATTTGGCAGCTGAGAGAGAAGAGAGAGAGAGAGAAGAAAAAGAAGATGTGGTGCTGCCGATGCAAAAATTGTACCTTCCATTGTCCATTCATAGCTACGCCATCAATCTTATTCCTTACATGACTATTCTAGAAGTAGTCTATCCTAAGTATTTCCTCCAGCTCTAGTCCATTTTTGTATGATTTCCATCTGCACACACAACATAGTCACATATTAGCAAGGATAAATAAATCATAATGCAGGTAATACCTTGCCTCGCTGTAAGGCCCATTGTTGTGATATGGCTAATATAGTCTAGAGATATAACACTAGTGACTACCCAAGGTGTAAGGGTTAGAAGAAAATTGAAAAAATTGGATCAAGACCCCCATGACTAAGAGCGATCCTCTGGTAGCGATGGAATGGAAAAATATAAGGAATAAGAAAGATGGAGAAAAAGAAACAACAGCAACACCAATAAAATGGATGGCATAGGTGGAAATGAACAAAATAAATGTTGATTGCAGTAATGTGTAAGGGAAAGAAGTTAACTAATGCACCAATTAGGAATGCCAGTGGGTCCTTCCCAAAGTAGGCTCATGCCCTTTAATGCCTTGACAATCCCACATTCAAAGAGTTCATAGGCTCTGAAATTGTCAATTGGAAGCAATAGTTAAAGTCTTAACCACAAGAATTTACCCAAAAGAAAACAATATGTCAACCAAAATATAGACTACTGATACAACCGGCAATGAGGTTGAAAAATGGAGAAAGAATGATGAGGAGAAGAGAATGGGATGGAGTCCCAAGAACAAGGTGGTGTATAATCCCTTGTGTAGTTATGGTTAATGTGACTTAGTAGATCTCATTCCAAATATAGCCTCAAACAATCCACATTTAGTGACTTCACATGAATACACTTGGCCAATCCATCCACTTGAAGTAGCAAGAATGCTTTTGCCAAAGAGTGACCACCATACCGATGAAATGAGAAAGGAAGGAGTAGGAGGTGAGAGAGGGCCTTAGTTAGAGGAAACATGTTTGTTTAGTTCCATAACTAGTGCTTGTAGCCCAAATGATTATTTGGTCTAAGGGGTGTGCTTTGAATTCTCACTTTCTATTTTTTTTTTGTGCATGAGAACCACACCATGCAAAGACTTTTTATTTTTATTAGCTCAGTTTCTTGATAATGGAGCAACGTTGTAGTGTAAGGAAAATCCAAGAAGAAAACATTCAAGCACCCAAGAGAATGACCAGCATAAATGCATCAAATCCCCTTGAAGCCACATCCTTTTCAATCCTTGAGTCCTTCTATAGTTTTAGAAATGCCCAGTCATTAATTCGTTGAGAGTTTATTATTTAAAGAAAGGGACTGTACAGTTCCAAGTCAAGAGAGACCATAGAAATCTATGGATGCATGGACTCATTGCCTATTATATCAAAAGAACCATACCTTAGTATCCACATTATAACTCATAGGTAAAAGCCAAACATTAGCAATCAATGGAATACAGTTCATACCACCATCAGGAGCACTTATTAGGTGACGAACCTAATTAGATAAATAGCAGACAAAGAAATGGAAGAGTATAAACGATGTTACAAAAGGAGAAAAAAAGTTAAAGAAATTTGTAAAACAAAAATGTGTAAAACAAAAACTTAAAAAGGAACTAAGGGCTTCAATTGATCAGCATAGCTGGTTGTCTTCCCCATGAATGAACTAGAAGGGAGAGATCCAAAATAATGAGCAGGGTCATCCCTTCTTCAAGGTATTATGTGCATTGACTATTCTAGATTCATTGTTGCACAATGGCTAGTAATCTCTTATTGGAGTGCTTGTCTGAATTTTTTAGGGGTTTCCAACTCCCCCCAATTGATGTTTTCAGGTTAAGGTTTAAAAGTTGGTGATGCTCTTGCTCCAGTGCATCTATGCTTTTGATGCAAATGCAATTTGTTTCCTCAGTTAGTTCCATGCACATTAGTGGGTTGCTCTCTTGATTAGCTATCAACCACAAGGTGTCTTTTTGTTATGTGGTTGCTACATATAGGCACTTTTGTATGTCAATTTCTTGTGCACACCTATTGCATGCAAGCAATGCTAAACATTCCTATACACCATCACACTCTATATCACTGTATGTGATGCATGGAACCTTCTTCTTCTTGATCTTTTCCTTAGATATTTATAGGGAAAGATCATGGATTCCTAGGTAAGCATTTATGGTACTTAGCCATGCCCTTCCCATGATTATTGGAAAGTCCCCTTTATCATTCTTTACTTGTAGGAAATTAGCTATATGACCACCCAAACACAATGGTAATAATGTCCTCCACCTGTCCCAAGGAAACAGTGATGGAATGGTAAGCCAGATCTAGGCGAATATTGCTCTTCCTTAATGGAGGCAGGTTCTAGGATTTGTACATCTCTTGCGATATTAAGTTGACTCTAGCGCCTGAGTCCAAAAGAGCTTTACAAGGTTCATTCCTAGTGACTTGGAGATATATTAGAGGACTTCCAAGGTCAGGGAATTTCCTAGGATGGTGGCCCACCCTAATCCAATCAATAACGACATGTGTTAACATAATTGTGTGCATTGAGCTCAATTTTTGATTTGAAGGGAGCTCTGAAGCCTTATTTGATAGGAAGGTGTTTAGCTGCTCAACCGCTTGTGGTTGTGAGGGCTTGGTTTGAATGTTGGTTCTAAAGAAAGGTCTTTTCTTCATAAGGTTGTTAGAACCAACTGTGAGTTGAGGATGCATAGCCCTCGTGACATTGCGTTGCTATGGTTGAGTAGGGAGTTTTCCTTTCATTGTTGAAGCAAGTGGTAACGGAGCTATTAGTGTGAGAGTTGCAGATGGATTTGGAGGATGATATGTTTGTGGGTTATCTCCCCTAGGAGAAGGAGTCCTATAATACTCTTGAGCTTGGTAGTGATGTTGTGGTATCACATGACCAACAGAGTCATGTGGAGAGATTGGCTACTACACGTAGTAGCCATATGGATCCGGTTTTCGGTAAGGGTATTATTGCCTTGGTGGTGGCATCACCCATGATTGTGGGTATTTCCACTATTGGTGTTGCTCAATAGGTTATGGTGGAGTTCCACTTGGATAATATGTTGAAGGTTGGTGGAACTACCTTGGGTTACCTTGGGGATAAGGTAACCATTAGGATGCTCGCGTTTGTTAAGTTGTAGGTTGAGTGCATACACCCCAGACTCTTGTAGATATGAGATCATTGGGCAACATCCCTTAGGATGGTTGTATTAGCATATCTCACATCCACCATCATTGTCCATAACTAAATCCACAACCTCTTCAGTGATGGCCAATTTATCCTTACCCTTGTTATGTGCATTGTCCACTTCTCTCCTTTTCTTTTTGTCATAGTCACTACCTCGCTCTCTAGATTCACCTACAATTTTAAGGACAATTTTAAATATACTATCTAGGGAGTCCCACATTTGGTCTACCTTTGTCGACACTTTGGTTGTTAATTTTTGGAGTAGCAAGATTTTCCTATTCACCATCTCTTCGAGTGGTGACTCTTCCTCCTCCTCATAGAATCTCACTCCCCTTTTTCGGAGGGAAGGATCTTAGTTGTGCTTTTCCTCACTTTCCTATCTTACGTAGCTCCCCTTCTTCCTTGGCTACTTGCTCTAGCAATCTATGAACCTAATAAGACCTAAGCTCTGATAATCTCCCTTGGGAATATGCTCCAAGGGTTCTCCTGGTTTCATGCCTAATTCCATCTAGGAGATGGCATAGTTAATCCCGTTGCAAATAACCATGGCTAGGGCAGCGATGTAGCAGTGCGTAATAATAGCCCATGGCAACATCCAAAGATTCATAATTTCCCTGTTTCCATCCTTGGATTTGCTTTTGCAGGTTAGACACTCGGGAGTACGTTTGGTACTTGTCTTTAAATAGTTCTAACATTGTACTCCACCTTCAAATGGATTCTGGTTACAAGGATCAGTACCAACTTTCAACTTCTTTCATTAGTATCCATGGGAACAAATTTAGTTTTTTCCACTTGTTTTCTATGTTCTGCAAGGCACATGTATCATGGAATGCTTGTAAATGATTTTGAGGATCAGCGTCATATCCCCCTTCAAATCATGGGATGTTATTCATGTCTGACCTCTTGATCATACTATCTTTTTGGTGCCTTGTGGGGATTCTCACAGCCTTTGTGATATCTAACATGCTTTTAGTAGTGAGTAGGGGTTCTTCGTGGTTATCTCGTTCATAGCATCTATGATGTCTACGTGGTTCCCTACTCTCCCTTCTTCCATGCCTTGATTCCTTAGAGTGCCCTCGTCCTCGTTCTCGACTATCTCGTCAATGTTTTTTGCTCTATTTACCTTTACCCTCATGATTAGTTTCCTTATGGCTGCATCTGGATATAGAAGGAGAGGGTGAATGTGATGATGAAGGTGAAGAAGAAGGAGAACCATCGCCATAATGATGTTTTCTACCTTCTCTTCTATGATCCTAGCCACAACCGTGGTCATGCTCAAAATGTCCACCCTTATCGTGTGTTTGTATTTCCTCGTTGAACACTTCATGTTCATGGGGATTAGAACCAAGGTTGTGAACTATGGAGTATAGGAGGGGGAACATCATTTGGTGGGGAACCTGTTGAAGCAAGTTCATCACCCTCAATTTCACTTAGGACATGCGGAGTGTTATGGGGCCATTTACCCTTCATGGATGTATGATATCTCTCCTATTGCAAGTTCCTTTGACATTGCGCTTCTATGGGATGGTAGTTCCTTGTGTCATGATCACATACAACATACTCTACATACAAGGATGACATGCCTATTTGTGAAAGAGCACAAAGAAGCATGCTGGGGACTGATCGGTCTGGAGATAACACAATGTTACCTTCCAACTCCCTCCAACACAGTTGTTTATCTTGATGGAGGATAAAGGTAAAGTCGGGTACATACTCATCATGATAAATATATACCACATGGAATTGTTGAGGGACTGGTGGATCTTACTTACATGTGTTGTGCCTCCAACTATCTCTTGTGTTGGTCCTAGGTAGTGAGGTGCTTTTATGTGGAGAAGAAGACATTTTCTCTTATTTGGTGTGCAATTTACCATTGTCTTATTTTTCCTTTGATCAACCCTAAGGGCTCATTCTAGCTTCCCAATGATATGGATGATTTCCTATGTTCTACATAGCACACAAACAACTACGTCCCCAACAATGGTGCCAATGATGAGTGGCGAGGTACCCCTACACTCAACCATACGAATACGAGTGTTTCACACGCGATCTGGTCGAACTCCAAGGACTAAGTGCTTACGCATCTTAATGGAACACATAAGGGTTAATTAATCGTTGTCTTCCCAAACTTACTTGTGTTGTCACGGTTGTATGGTTAAGTAAGTTTGGGGTATATGATTTTTATACTTTTTTATCTTTTTAATGTCTTATGCTAATGAGGAAAGGTGAAGAGAGCTAAATGGCTAACTTTCGCTAGCTATTCACTAACTAAGTTTTAACTATTCCTAACACCAGTATCCACACCCACTTGCCGCAAACATCATGAACTAGTGTAACACTACTGGGATTACCAAATGCTAATCGTTACTGGGTTACCAAGCACTACACACATGCTCGAAGTGGTCGTACTGAGTGTACTTAACTAAGAGAGTAAGGGTTGAGAGAGAGATTAATTAGCAAGGAAAGCATTTAAACATTCAACAATAATTAATTACTATTTATCTTAGTCCATGTACTGCAAGGTTTATCATAAAGTTCATATTTATTACCATACACAAATGTGTGTTTAGGTACAATTTGCTTGAATAAAGATCCATTCACTTTAAGACTCCTACTGCATGCACATGGAAATTATTCTAACTTTGGAATGGTAAAATTGCAAGAGTTTAGCTTAGGGTCTAAGTCTAAGTGTCTAAAACAAGGAAAGCTGCCACTTATTTATAGACATTTCGACAGGATGTGATATCATAGATCATCAATGAGGTAATTATTAAGAAATGTATTATTAAAAAGAAAAACAAACTTCTTCATGATGCTCACATAATGAAGAAAAATTTTAACAAGGATGATAAGGTCTTACTTTATAATATGTGACTTCATACATTTCTAGGGAAATTAGTTTCTAAATGGGAAGGTCCATATTAGATTCTTGAAGCCTATCCTAATGGTATTGTTAAAATCGCAACATTAGAAGATAGTGAGTCCATTTTTCTAGTTAATGGTCAAAGACTTAAGTTATAGATGACATGTGAACAACTTGAAATTCAACTCTAACTATCTATCCCTGAATACTAGATGATGATCGAAATCCTCCAACTATCAACATGATTATGTTTCATGAACCCTAATACATTATATAAGAGCTAATTATATCTAGCTTTAGGTGTCAAACAAACCTAAAATGTGTGACCCCTAGTTAAGAAGGTACACTTAAAAGTGACCTTATAAAATAAAATTTTAGATTTAAGTTCTAATTTAGTCTTAGTCTTAGTCCTAGTCTCCATCCTACCAAATAATACAATAGGTTGGATAACTTACTAACTACTAGCCATGGAGATGTTTTCAGGAGATGTCACATTACCATTGTGGATCTCTAGGGCCTTGAGAGGAAAATCAAGGGATGAAAGAGGAGAAACAATTAAAGATATAATAAAGATAACAAACCAAGATGGAGGTGGAATTGAGATGGATAAAGATGCTGAAATGTCAACAGTGGAAAGCATTTTAATGGTATTTTTAAGATGCACTTGTCAGAATGCCTCCATGAGGCCTACTATGAAAGAAGTTGAGCTATTTCTACAATCAGTATATCCTTTGAATCTCCAGAATCAAATGACACTATCAAGAAACTTGGAAGACACCATTATGATTGTGGAATCACAATCCCCTTTGCACGTCAGAAAGATAGAAGCTGAAAATTCAACATTTTCTTCTGATTAGTGATTCTAGGTAAGTCTTTAGAAATAAAAGAATTAATTTTCATTTATGTCACTAAGCCCTAATGATTTTTCTTTATGCTCCCTTATTTGTACAATTCATTTGTTCTTAGCATGTGGATACTTACTATTGGTAATATTGGTGATGTGTAGGATTTGCTTCATCTTGTAATGGAAGAATGTACCTTGGTACCAATGCTTCACATGTGTGAATTGATGTTTTATTTTATAGAAACCTTCTACAACTTCATTTAATTAGTCACTTTTAATGCTGAAAACAAAAGTAGAGCACAAATTAATGTTTACTTTTAAGTATTTCGTATTATTATTTAATTGGAAAAGTACACTCAACTAGGTCACCTTTGCATGTCAAGAGTATCCCATGATGCTTGTTCTTCTTCAGCTATGGTTGATCAAATTCTTATCATGCTTTGTAATTTTTCCATGGTCATGAATGCATAGCAATAAATCTTTATATTTGTGGCTTGGGCTTTGCAGAGTTGGGGTGAAATCTCTTGCATAAGACTAATCTGTTCTGAGGTTTTTATTATCCCTAAATAAACATTTTAGAATTAAAATTTTGCAAGCATTCGCTATAGGCTTTGTAGGATGACAGCTTCATGATCAATAAAAGATCTCATTTCAATCCACTACTCAACTTCTGGATAATTTAATATCAAAATTAGTTCTAAGGTAACATGTGCTTCATTCTTGTGGGTAAGGTAGATGTTCATTCAACATTATACCATTTTCATGGAGGGAGGAACTGTGTAATTAAAATGATAAAATAATTTTGAGTTAAAAATTGAAATCTTTGCGTTGCCAATGTCAGTAATTAATTCGTTCCTTTACAATCATAACAATCATATCTATGTTTGGCAGGCTCTGTAATTGCATTCCACAGAGTCTTGTGGAATCTAAAAGATTACCAATTTTTTGGCTTCTCCTAAGACGTGCATGTAACAACCACACGTTCACGAATGCTCCATGCGTATATCTCAAGGACGGTGTTTTTTGATGTCCAAATGTCCCACCACTGCCAAGAAGAATCCGCGTAGCTGAAAGTGAACAGAAGCTTGGCAGTGGGCTTGTACTGTGAACATGGCGTTCACCTCTTCCAGTTTGTTCAAATATGGTGGTGCTACGCACAAATTCGAATTTCCTTGTCATGATTTTGGAACGTGCATTATGTTCTTGCAGAATGTGAATTGTGAAGCTTGAAAATGGACGCACTGCATTTCTTTCTACGAATCATTGTTTGTTACTTTTCTTTTTTGTTTTTTTTTTCTCTTTTTCCACCGCCATGGTCTTCAATGGATCGAGTGACATGAAATCCAAGTTCTTCAATGGATCGACTGACGTGAAATCCAAGTTCCTTCCCATGTATGAGGTCCTCAAATCTGAGATTTTGGTAGATCCAGCTATTTAATACATGTTGGAGGCTAGCCAATGGCTTGAGAAGATGCAGGATTACAATGTTCCAAATGGAAAGCTTAATCGTAGTATATGTGTAGTTGATAACTATAAGCTTTTGAAAGGTGGAGATGTATTCGAAGATGATTTTTTCTTACATCTGTGCTTGGATGATACATTGAATGGCTTCAAGCATATTTTCTTATTTTGTATAATATCATGGATGCCTCTGTTGTTCAACAAGTGCGGCCCAACCTATGAATGCCTCCACAATGTTATGGTTGGCTTGCCATGGCTGTAGTTTGGGTGGCATAAGTGATGTCCTTATAATAATGGTAGGATAGGTGAGGGGTCAAGGGTACATATGAGAATGATGCATGGTCTCGCAACAGCTATTGCACTATGCAGTGCAAGGCCTTGGATGTTCAAAAGATTTTTTTATTTAATTTTAATACATGTTTCAAATGGTTGCAAACTTTAACTATCACATGTTACTCATTTATTAAATATGTTATGGTGGTGTGTTCAATTACTTCATGCTTTGGTTAAGTATTTCATCTTCTATAATGGTAAATTGCCTTTTGATTTTTTTAATTATTTTTTGAAGAGAATAGTAATGCTACTTCTCTTTATTGTGACACTTGTAGTTATGAGCTATACAAAAGAGGAAGCCAAACAATGTGTAAGGGGAATGGCTAAAAGTAAGAAGGTTTTTAGAAGGCAATGATCAAAGTAGGGGGAGGGGTGGGTTGTGATGGTTGGAGTTGAGGTAGAAATTTCTAAAATTCTAGAGCTCACATGATCAGTTAACTCATCCTCATAAAGCTAAGTCCTAACATAAGCATTTGTTAGAGGAAGTTCATTGACTAGAGGCATGTGCTGGCTCAAGACCTAATAATCCAAATCAAAGAATTAATCCAAAGGTAACTCCTGAGACCATTTTCTAGATGTATGTCTATTTATTTTATTGTCAATTTGAAAAATTCATTAAGTTGGTTTCTTTTTTTACTATCAAATTACATTTTAGAAGTTTATGGTTGTGAACTCTATTAGTTCGTCAAATCAAAATTATAGTTTATGCCTCAAAGTATTTTTGTCTGAATTAGATTTTATCCATTTCTTCTTTGAAGCACTTAAATTTATTTTTCTACTTTTACTTAACACCCATATTTATAAATCTAGCCTATGTGCTTTATAATATTTTAATTCTAAGCAAATAGAAATATTGTTTACTTTGATGTAATAAAGTATTTATATTTTGCATTTCAAATTGTGTTTATAATTAATACCATTTTAATGATTCTATTTTTAAACACCACATAAACTCCAGTAGTTGAAACTATTCCCAAGTTTTGTTACCCATATGGGCAATGTCATAGGCAATAGTCTCTTTAAACATGTTAATTCAAAGGGTGTTGTCATCAAAATTTATGCATCAACACTTGTGACTTGGGGTTACCAAGCCAAGACCTATATGACTAGGCTAACACCTCATTAAAATATCTAAAATTATGAAGTTGAAAGTTAAATAACTAAAATGAATACTGCTTATTTATAATTATTGCTTTGTTATTAACATTTATGTATGTTATAAAACCTTTTTCACAAGCTTCCTTAACCTTTCTCTTTTGTTATGTAATGCAGTCTAAGATATCATAGAGATATTTCAATATTGTTTGTATTGCATAGTGGACAATTAATTCTCTAAGAGGAATTTTGAGCCATATGATGAGTGGCAAGGTACCCCTACACTCAACCATACAAATACGAGCATTCATGCACGTTCTGGTCGAACTCCATAGATGGACTAATTGTGGTATCTAGATAGTTACTTGTTGATCGCAGTTTGCTGTCTTCCAACCTAGACTAGTATTTGATTTGTCACATATGGTTTAGTCCAAAGTGAGATGAATGATGTGGTCCTAAGCTACTGCTACTCCTAGAGGCAATGGAAATAACTTTGATTAACCTAAGAGGGAAAGGGTGAAGAGAGTCTAAGCTAGCCTAAGTATGATGAGCATCCATCCCTTAATCATTCGTACACATCTTGGACCTCATGTACTACTACTAGGATTACCAAGCGCATGTCCTAGGTATGCTATTGGGATACCAAGGAGTCACACTTAAATGCTTGTAATTAAGTCATACTAATTTCATGTTTACTAACAGGGATAGGAGATGAGGGTAGAGAAATATTAATTACGAAAGCAATACATGACAATTAAAATTAAGTGAATGCTGCAATGATGAAGTAATCTCAATCTTTATTGCCAGTCATGTGCCTGTCCAAGTACATCACACTCAAATAAAGGTTTCATACAATTACAATCATCACACTATAGGCATGCACTAGGGAAAAAGGGTTAAGAGGAAAAAATGACAAAAAGATCCTACTCTATTACTAACTTCCTATTACTTTCCCATGCACCCCATTGTGTATTTATAGGCTCACACAAGAACCACGATATCACGTATTCGATATCGCTTGTCAAGCTATGATATCGCATACCCGATATTGCGTACCCACTATCAAGGGTCCGATATCAAGGGTTTGATATTGGGGGTCCGATATTGGGACTCATCAGAACTGATATCTTGTACCCAATATTAGGGGTTCGACACCAGGGGTCCAATAACAAGGGTCTGATATCAGCTCTTGGCAAACCATGATTCATCATACCCCCATGACTGAATAACAATTCATCATCAAGTCAAAGAAAGTGAGGAACAAGTTCAATTGATTACACAGTGGATAGATATGAGATTGTTGACTAACTAGAAATTTATTCATGCCACAGTGGAGAGTTGAACACAACAAAATTGGGACACAGATACAAAATTACAAAACTTATTGGAACTCATATGGTTATTGGTGGTGATGGCTCCTCCATGGGTCTCTTCCCCTTATCTTGTGCTCTAGGCTTTAAGATTGATACCATTGAAGAAGCATCTAGCATTTCTCCTCTTCCATCTGAGGATTATGAGCCATCCATGTTGATGTTCCAATGTTTGATGGAGTCGACACTTTCCATGGACACGACAGCTGTGGGAACACTAGGGTCGCCTTAACATGCCATGCCACAAATAGTTGTCATTCCTCTTCATAGGCTTGGGCCCTAATCTTCACCATTTACTTGGCTAGATTGTGTAGTGATAGGAGTTCCTTGATGGATGAGGAATGTTTGTGCCTCTTGCTTTGCATGTTTTGCATGAGGTCCTTGGATTTTGCCTCCCCTTGGGCATTTAGTTACACCTTGAGAAGGTCCTCCTTGTTGTCCTCTTTTAGGGGCCATCTATAATCACACAAAGATCAATTGTTAGTAAGGTTATTGAAAGAAGTTCAATTATTTCATACCTTACTTATTGCCTTTAGTAAATTTTTAATTCTTTGCTTAGTGTGACTTTAGAGTTAGAACTTTTTTCAAGGAAGTTGCCCTAAAAGTTTAATGTTAAACCTATTTTGTTTAGGTGACACATCAAAGGACATGTAATGGTTTTGAGGAACATTTGATAAAATGATGAAAAAGGAAAGAATAGATTTGGAAATGAAGTACTCAGAGGGTATAAAATGATGTGGTGGTGTGCAACAAGTACAAATTACAAAAGTCACACAAGTGGGTCCTCCCCAAAGTAGGTTCCAACCTATAATCCTCTTGTGTAACCACATCTTAAAATGTCTATAGGCACTAGAATGGTTAAATGTAATCCACACAAGTTCCACAAAGCACACACATGTATATACCATTATGATGATGTATTAATTCAATGGTACACAAGACACAAGTCACAAATACATGGATAGTGAGATAAGGTAAATTGTAGAAGGGATTGCAAAGATTGAGATATGAGGTAACCACAATGAATTCTGACTATAGGACATGATTCATGTGTCATTAGCCCGTCACTCAAAAATCAAGACCAAGTCCATTCCTACGATCAGTGACATCATATTGTTTTATCCAATGATGGACAACCATAAGAGCATCATGATAGCAAGGTGTATGATCACTTGGCATTTTGTTCAAGGAAGGAGTGATTAGAAATTTTCAGCACACTTGTCTTGATCTTTTTATCACTTTTTGCTTGGCCACTTTGGCATACTTTTCTTTCTCTCTTTTCTATTCTTTTTTTTTATTGAATGCTTAATCTAGACAAGCTGCCTACCTTTAGGCATGGGTGCATGTCTTTCCAGTGGGACCCCCTAAAATAGCATTTGTTTTCTTTATTGAGTGCCTTCATTACTCTTACTCCCATTTTTCTTTAAATCTATAAGGATCTTAGTACAACTAGGTTGCATGATAGCACCTATAGATGTCACAAAAAAGAATCTACAAGTCCCCTTGATGTCACACCCTGGCCATTTCTTCTTAGTCCATCATTTTTCACTCTAGGCATAATGAGCACAAAATTACTTTAAGTTTTAATGATGTCAAGAATATCATTGTACCCACAGTAGGACCTCTTATTAATAGAATGGTTGGGTGGATGTGGTGAGCTTACTATCTATATAATTAATTACCTAAGACTTGATAACATAGAACAACATCTTAACCGACAAGTCACATGCGTGCTTTACTTATAGATGAGATTACTCATAAAAAGACAAAAAGACAAAACAATAAATTGGAAGATGAAAAACTGGAAAATAAAAAATTGTAAAATTAAAAAAAAGGAAAACATTTATTAATTCTACTATTGTTAGAATGGGGGATACCCCCCATAACTAAATAGTTAAGCATGGATAGAATTAATAAATGGAAGGTTAGGATCCTTGCATGTTGGAAATATTAGGACTTGATCATACTTACCCCATTGGGGTTCACACACTTGATTAGAGTTGACATAGTGGGGCAAGTTATAAGATGTGGTTAATTTATAAGGAGTTGACCCACTATGGTACTTGTGACTGTAAGATGGTATGCAAGGATCAACATGTCTCCCCATGTGGCTATATTCATTAGGTCCCATGGTTGTTGGAGTATTGAGTGGTGGCCCTAATAAGGTAACATGAAGCATTGGGTTCGAAGAGGAAGATGCACCACAATGTTGGACTTGTGCTGAGTTGGTGGATGCAGTGGTTTCTAAACTATGATGTCCCTTTTTACAGTCACATCTAATGAAGGGACACCTATGATGTTGTGGAGGATTCCCATTGCTATTGACAATAGAAGCACAAGTAACATTCATTGGTTGATGCTATGATGCAAATCCTTTAGATACAATTGGTCGCAATGCAGAAGGAGGTGAAGGATGAGAATTTTGAAATTGAGAAGTGTAAGGTACCCAAGGTGGTGGTCCTGTTGGTAAGGATATGGGTTGATAGTATTGAGGAGAATAATAATAATGTGGCAAGATAGAGGTTGTTAACCCAGTTCAGAAAATAGAATGTTAAACTTGATAAACACTTAGGTTCAGATGGTATGAAGGGTGTAACTAGTTTAGGGATGGCCTCCCCCAAAACTAGGATTGTTGCCATTGTGATTGAACACAGTATTTCTGCATGAACTCTAGATGTAACATTTTTCCCCAATGCTCATGTAAATGTGACAAGATTGGGCACTAGCCCTTGGGGTGATCGTACAGGCAAATGCTAAATTGATACATATGATTGGTAGTTAAGTTCTTATTCTCTTCGACCCTTCTTTCTGATTGTCTAGTGGTATTTTGTTATATTTCTTGGTTCGTCATGATTCTACCTCTAATAGTGTTGGCATATTCTCCACATTTTTCATGTATCCATTCCATCATCCTATTGATCTTTGCCTCAAATTCATCTAATGATTGTAGTACTGGCAAAGATGGTTCCACCTCCTTACAATGAGTTGATTTCTCCTCTTCATAATCATGGGCCTTTGTTGATTTTTGGGGCTACTAAGATTTTTCAGCATTCTCCCATTTAGCCATTTCTCCTTCTTCTTTTGCTACCAGCTTGATAAGCTCTTGGAATTGATGGGTTCATATCTCATATAGTTGACCTCAAGCATACATCCCTAGGATCTCCCTTGTTTCCTTATGGATCCCATCTATGATATGGTACATTAGCCTTTCCTCAGAGAACCCATGGCTTAGGCAGTTGTTTAACAGTGCATAATATCTTTCTAAGCCCATGTCCAAGGGTTCATGTTGTGCTTATTTCCACTCTTGGATTTTTCTCCTCAAGGTTGACACTCTCACATAGGTTTGATATCTTTCATTAAATAGTTCTACCATTTTTTCCCAACGTTTAATTGATTTTGGTTTTAATGACCTATATCATAGTTTTGCTTGGCCAACGAGTGTCATAGGAAAGAGCTTAAGTTTTTTCTAGCCATTATCAATATTATTCCATACATAGGCATCATAGAAGGCTTGTATATGCTGTTGCGGATCTAAATCATAGCCTCTTGCAAACTTGAGCTTGGGTAGATAGCCTTTTTTGCAATGCCTACAGGATATTTGAACAGCCTCTTGTATAGGTGTTAGGCTCTTAGTGGCCAGCAGAGGTTCATTGTCACTAAGTAGGTTGTGAGTTTGCGAGTTGATATGATGTTGTCCTTGTTCATGTTGGCATTCTTGATTTTATTTGTGAGCTTAATTTTTAGTTCTATGTCGATCCCTTGAAAGATAGTCATCCATGTCACGATCTAACGTTGGAGTAGACGAAGAAAAAGAACTAAAAAACTTGTCGTGACTTTTGTAAGTTTTCCAATCATCCCCTAATAGATTCTTGTTAGTTATTAAGAAGGTCCTAGCCTTTCAAGCCTCCTCATTCTATGGGTTTTCCCATCCTTACTAGAGGTGTTAGAGTTGATTGACAAGAATCCTTGAGTATCGTTGGGATACTCATGAACATATGGAATTCCTGCATAAAGTTGAGTACTCCAAAATTTGTCTTCATCATGTAATTCATTGGTTCTCCAATGAATTGCCTTACTAGTTGTGGTGTTAGCATAGTCCTGTGAGAGAGACATTGTTGTGAGTGGTGTGTGACTTAATTGAATTTAATTTAATTTATTTTCTAAAAGATATATCATTAATACTTTGTTACAGCGATCTTGTATGATGTAACTAATCTAAAAACTAGCACTATCCCTAAAAATGGCACTAATGATGAGTGGCAAGATACCCCTACACTCAACCATATGAATATGAGCATTCAAAAATGATGTGGTCGAACTCCATAGATGGACTAGTTGTGGTATCTAGATAGTTATTTGTTGATCACAGCTCACTGTCTTCCCACCTAGACTAGTATTTGTTTTGTCACGTATGGTTTAGTCCAGAGTGAGGTGTATGATGTGGTCCTAAGCTAGTTCTACTCCTAGAGGCAATGGAAATAAATTTAATTAACCTAAGAGGGAAAGGGTGAAGACAGTCTAAGCTAGCCAAAGTGCAATGAGCATCCATCCCTTAATCATCCATACACATCTTGGACCTCGTGTACTACTGCTGGGTTTACGAAGCACATGTCCTAGGTACAATACTAGGATACCAAGTAGACACACTTAAATGATCGTGATTAAGTTGTACTCATTCCATGTTTACTAATAGGGATAGGAGATGAGGGTAGAGAAATATTAATTACAAAAGTAATAAATGACAATTAAAATTAAGTGAATGTTGCAATGATGAAGTAATCTCGATCTTTATTGCGAGTCATGTACGTGTCCAAGTATGTCACACTCGAATAAAGGTTTTGTACAATTACAATCATCACAGTATGGGCATGCACTGGGGAAAAAGGGTTGAGAGGAAAAACTGACAAAAAGATCCTACTCTAATACTAACTTGCTATTACTTTCCTGTGTGCCCCATTGTGTATTTATAGTCTCACATGAAAACCACGATATTGCATATTTGATATCACTTATCAAGCTGCGATATTGTATACCCGATATTGTGTACCCAATATCATGTACCCGATATTGTGTACTCGATATTGCGTTCTTGATATCGGGTACTCATTAGACCTAATATCTTATACCCAATATCAAGGGTTCAATAACGAGGGTCTGATAGCAGCACCTCGCAAACCATGATTCATCACCATCTTTTTAACTCAATGAGATCTTATTCTTACCCTATGCTAAATGTGCACTCCAAATGAAGAAGAATAGCATCACATAAATAGTTTATCTCTGAATTACAACATCTCTTGATATTATTCAAATAGAAATATATTGCTCTATATATTTTTTTCATAATTTTCAAAATAATGTCTATTTCACCTATGGACATGTTTTTAAACATAATAAATAATGTGCTCTTGAATATTTTATTTTTATAGCCATAAGACTACATTATGATATCATACTTTATATTGAATTACCATCATCACTCTTTTGGAGTATTTATCCAATGGAAATTTGTAGAAATTTTAAATGTAGACTAGAAAGTGACAAAAAGCTTCAACTTCTAAGGTCATCATCTTTGCTTCAAGAAGTGTAATATCATATTGTGTTTTTCTCCACTTTGAATTTATTCAATAACAAGTTGTTGAATTTATGCAGCAATAATTTGTTGAATTTATTCTATTTGTTTCCAATATTTATTTACTAGACCAAAATTTCACACAACACACTCATAAAGAATAATTTTCTTGACAATACCATAATAGAATTTCTTTTAAATATGCCATGCCAAAGTAGATTCATTATTATATTTGATTTTTAATGTAAATAAGGATTTCATTAAGAATCATTATAAAAACTAAAAGAAATTAACATTATCTTTATTTTATTTATTTATTAAAAAAATAGACATTGAGGCCCATAGCACAACCCTTACCTACACAATAAGGTAACTGTGATCCTCTAAACAAGAATGTCCCACCACAAAACTACTCCACTATAGCACTTGTAAGTAGAGTTAGGAATTAAACCAACAACCTCCAAACTAAACGTTGAGTGTCTTGACCACTATGCTACATCCATGGGTTCAACATCAACATTTTAGAAAAAAGAAAATAAAAGAAAGGCCAACATTAATGTCTTTATAAAAATTCAAAATTTTTTCTAGTATGATAAATAAAGGTACAAAGAAAAATATAACTAAAGTAGCATTACGTAACTGTTCATGTATCTATCATGTAGCTAATTATTATTGTGACTTGTAGTTTAGAAGCTATATGTTCAATTCCAAGGGATGTGTTGATTTGATTCAATATAGCTAATTATGGGGTTTTGAAATCCAAAATAATTGAACATAGGTACACCTTAGGATATATAGTTCAAATAGAACTTTATCATGCATCATTTCCCACTAGAATGAAACTCATGACTTAAAGGTTCCAAATAAAGAGTCTTACCACTATGCTAACACCTTATTGTTTATTATACCCAATTATGATAAACATATAGATTGAGTTTAAACTAATGATAGTTATTTTAAATTTTACTTATTAGAAAGATAACAAAGGAAAAGAAATAATCTAATTATGATTTTACATGATTAACTAGTCATTGGATATTGGCTTTCTTTAACCAAAATATAATGTAGATAAAGTAGAGTTTAAGGAGGCTATTAAGGTACATAAGGTTGAGTTTAGAAAAAGCCAATCTTAGATTTACTTTTAAAATATTAAGGTATCTTGCCAACATAAAATAAAATTCCCAATCTTAATTGAGGGGGACGGGGTCTTGGAAAATAATTAGATAGAATGTAAGAGAGTTAGCAGGTTTAAGATAAAGATTATTACTTTCTTTTATGTTTACATAGGATACAAAACAAGTTGCAAGTTCAACTTATGATTCAAGAATTATGGTTTCTTCTAAGTTTTAAAGTTATGTATTAAGAAAATATTAATTACTAAGTTAAAGTAAAATAAAACACTTTGGACTTTTAGATAGAGCTATGTTTCCTAGGTGGTGAGGCCTATGTTTGAATCTAGGTATAGGCATTTGAAAAGAGGTTAGGCCTTTGCTCATTTACTAGTCCTCCCAAGATCCTACTTAGTAGGAGGAACAATGAGTTATTCATTTCTATATTATTTTTGGTTCTTTCTATTAAGAGCTTTGGTTATGCTTTTCCTAACCAATGTCAATCTCCATTCTCTTCTTCACATCACAAAAGATGATCATTCGACCACATTGAAGTTGGCAATGAGAGTGAAACTACTAACCTAATTAGCAAGGGGACTTGCCTATTTGCATAATGATTACAAATTTTATATCATTCATTGTGACATCAAATTAGAGAATGTATTATTGGATGATGATATGAATGTTAAGCTTTTTGATTTTTGAATATCTCGCTTGATTGGAGACTTTGATGCTCTATTGGTTATATTGCTCTAGGTATGTGTTTTTTATTCATACCTTTGTTAATATATATTCTTCTTGGATGATGAGGAAAGAACATTGATGAGTAGTGAATACCCCTACACTCAACCATATGAATCACTAAGCATTCACATGCAATTCGGTCAAATTCTGTGAACTCTATGTCTTTCGGTACACTAGTCTTTAGGAAGTGAACTTACCCTAACAATTATTTTTTGTCTTCCCAATTTCATTTGTGATATGCAAAGGTATGATTAAGTGTAATCAAGGCATATGATTTTTATTATTTTTATGTTTTATATTTTGAGGGCTTAAAATAAAGGATGAAGGAAATGAAGTAATTTAATTGCTAATTTAATCTAACTAACTAACTAATTTCTAACTAATCCTAACATAAGTATTTGGTCCCACTTTCCATACACATCTTAAACATGTATAATGTTGCTGGTATTCCAAATGTTAAGCATTATTAGAATTACCAAGTGTTATTCACTTGCTCGAAGTGGTCATACTTTTGTGCTTAATTAATTACTATTTAGCCTAGCTAGCTTAATTTCTTAATTAGCTTAATTATTGAAAACATTGAAGGAAATTGCATGAAACATTAAATGAATAAATAAAATATTTAATCTAGCCAAAGTGTTGCAAGGTTTATCAGAAATCTTGTCTTTATTCCTGCACACACTGTTGTGCTCAAGTGTACAAATTTATAATCTCTTATAAAATTGGGTGTTCATGATAATAGAATTGAACACCCTGGCCAAAACTAACATCCAAATCCTCTGGTAGCTAAAGAACAAGGGAGAAGAGTCACTAATCATGAAGGGTCCTCATCACATGATGCTACTACTTATTCCTTGATGAAGACAATCCCATCCCTAGTCCATGCTTTCCACTGCACTCACAACAAAATCATGGATTAGTGTGCAATGTGTAACTTATAGCTTTTAGGTACCTTGTCTTGTCAATATTTACACTTAGCTTGGTTGTGATTATGATTAATTGATTCTTTTAATAGCATTAGCTAGAAGATTGAAACATATGGTGAAATGCATAAGTGGTTCATTCTTAAATGTTGAAAAGCCTAAATGCGATGAAAAGCTTGAAGAGGGTTAAAGAATTCACAATAACAATTAAAAAGGATTTCATTGAAAAACATTGTGAAGATGCGTACAATTGGATATCATTGATAAGACATGCAAAAGGATTTGATCGTTTGAATGCCTAAGGATAAAGAACTTAACTAATCCAACCAAAAGGTATGCAAGTGGATCCTCCCCAAAGAAGGCACATGACCTTTGTTTCCCTTGCATTTCCTCCAACCAAGGAGTCCATGGGCCCTATGGGTGATTAATGATTATGGAAAGTTAAGTACAAAAATCTAGAAGAAACTACCTAAGAATTTTGACACATCAAACCAAGACATTAAACAAGGACATGAACACTAACAGTGAGGTGATACATGGAAAGCATAGATGGATGACAGAGAAAAAGTGGAATGGAGTTCTCAATTAAGGTCACATGAAGTCCCTCATGAATTTTATGGTTAAAATACCTAATAAATTCCATCCTTATTCTAGACCAAAACCAACCATGTTTAGTGACTTTGCATCACCACTCTAAGATTAGTCCACTTCTTTGAGACATAAGAGTGCCCACACAGAACAACCACCATTCTTTATTTAAGAAGAAAAGAGAAACAAGAAGTGAGAAAAGGCATTAATTAGTGGGGACCTTCAGGCATGAGTAACATGTCTTAATAGTCCCATAACCAGTGCTTGTATCCCATTTATTTTTTCTAAGGGATGTGCTTTAAGTTCTCATCATTTTCTTTTATTTTTCATTTATTGGATGGGAACCATACCATGCAAAGACTTATTCAACTTCTTGTTATTGGTTGACATATAATTATAAGAAATCCATGAAAACACCCATGCATCCAAGTAAGTAGAAGAGTACAAAGAGTATTGAGTTCCTTTGAAGTGACACCCTATTTAAACCTCTGAGTCCTTTCCAAGTTTGAAAAATTCTAAGGTCATAAGTTTGTTAAAGTTTTATTAATGAAAAAGGACCTCACACTTCTAGAACCAAAAACACTATAGAGTTTGTGGATGGGTGGATGACATGAAATCATTGCCTATTTCATGAAAAAAAACCATGTCTTAGTTATCAGTAACAAAATTCAAAGCTAGAATCCAAACACTAACAATCAAATAACTAGATAGCACATGCCCACATCAAGCAAACTATGTTGTACCTAGTTGGCAATAAGGCACATGATTATTAGAACACAATAAGAAAATCACATCAAAATAAAGTAAAATATACAAGAAATTGTAAAATATTTAAGAAAAATGAAATGTACTAATGGTGTTGTAAAACAAAATTTGGAAAAAAATTAATATATTAAAAACAAAAAGGTGTAAGATAAAGAAGGCATAGAACAAAAAGTTGTAAAAATAAGAAGATGTAAAACAAAACCATGTAAAACAAAAAGATGAAAAACTGAGAAGCCACTGATATGATTAACATGGATGGCTATCTCCCCCATGACTAAGATGAAAGGAGGAGATTTGAAACATTGAGTGTGGTTGTTCATTTGACAAGACGTTTGTTGCATTGTCTTGCTTAAGCTTATGGAAAGGTTTGACCTATTGTGTGTTAACCAACAACTTTTTATTTGGGATCTCAGGTTTGTAGATTAACATGGCTCCACAGGAAAAAGTTTCAAAAATAATATAAGGACCTTTCCACAATGTTTGGAACTTGGTTCATTGTGGCACATGTGGGATTCCATTAGAGGTCCTTATTTCCTAGTTGAAATTTGACTTTTCTAATTCCAAGGTCATGGCATTTTTTCATCTAGTAGGTTGAGATTCATTAATCTTTCTATTTGTGCTAGACTCAAGTCAAGGTTAAGGTCATAGGTTGTTGAAAGTATACGGAGCTCAGATTGAATAAGAAGAGTTGGCAATTTTTCGTACACTAGCTCATAGATAGAGTAGCTTATAAGAAGCTTCCTGATGAAGTGGTAGGCCTAGAGGACATTGTTGAATATCCTATTCCAGTCCCTCCTATATCTACTAATTGTTCTCATTAAGATCTTAATGATTTTCTTATTTGTAACCTTAGCTTGATCAGTGGCTTGGGGATGATAAGGTGTTGTTAATTTATGCTCAACGCCTAAGCATTGCATGAGCTTTCAAAAGGTAGTGCTTGTAAACTGGGTTCCACTATCAAAAATTAATGCATGTGGCACATCAAACCTATTTACAACATTTTGTTGTACAAACTGAGAAAAATTAGAAGATGTATAGTTAGTGATGACTACTACTTTTACCCATTTCATACAATAGTTAACAATGACAATGATGTATGTCTTTCCATTTAACATGGCCATGAAGGGACCCATGAAGTTAGTGCCCTAGATGTTAAAGGGTTCTAGTGGTTGAATCGACTACCTCTATATGAGTAGTCATTCCACCATCATGTTGGTAGTTTTTACAAGAGTGGACAAATTGGTGAGCATCCCTAAAAAGTGTTGGCCAAGAATATTCTACCATATCTTAATGGCCATGTTTCCTCTAGCATAGTGGCCCCCATAACGACCCTCATGAGCATCTTGGAAAATGTGTAGTTTATCAGCATTAGGAACACACCAATCAACCAAGCCATTGGTGCCCACCTTGTAGAGGTGTTCATTGATCTCCATGAAGTGTTTCATCTAGTGAAGAAACTATTATTTTTTCCTATGGTCTAGCTCTTTTGGCATATCTTAAGTGAGAAGATAGACGAAAATGCCATCATACCATTTAGGCTTAGTGGAAAATTGTTTCATTATAGCCCTGGTAAGAAGAAGTTCATCAAGAAATTAATTAGATTGTGGACTTTCCTCCTTTTTATTGTCCCATCATAACTAAGACAAGTGGTCAACGATCACATTCTTAGATCCCTTTTGATCTACCATTGTAAGATTGAATTCCTACAAGATTACCAACCATTGTATGACACGGGGGCTCACCATTGGCTTATTCATTAGAAAGTGAATTACATTGTGGTCCATGTGCATGAAGACCTTGTATCTAAGCACATAGTGCTTAAACTTATCTAGAGCATACACCACTGTCATTAGTTCTTTCTTCATTGTGGTGTAATTAGTTGTGTGCCCACAATGCTTTGACTTGCACAGTGGATGTAATATGGACATTTTCTATCATGGAAACAACAATTGATACCTAGAATGTATCATGATAATTTAGGCGGAGGGCATTTCAATGAAAACCATATAGGGGTAAAAGTATTAAATAGTGGTTGAGTCTCTTTAAAGATGCACTTACGTTTTCCAAATCTTATGACCACTACTAATGGGTTGGGTCACTTTCCAAAAGACATGAAATGTTACAACAACCTATTCTTGTTTCTAAATCCTTTGATATATGGAGGATTGATTTCTTAGGATAAATTCCTCCATCAAAAGGAAACTACTACATTATGGTCTATATTGATTATGTTATAAAATGAGTTAAAGCAAAGGATACCACAACTAATGACATAAAATAAATAATTTCTTTCCTTCACAGGCATGCTATAACAAGGTTTAGCATGCATAGAGTCTTCATTAGTGATCAAGGAACTCAATTTTTTGATAAAACTATGGAATGTCTTAGGAAGTCTTATGGAATTCTACATAAACTAGCAACACCATAGCACTCATAGACTAATAGTCAAGTTGAAAATGCAAATAAAGCTATAGTTAAAATATTGGTGAAGATACTATCTATTAGAAGAAATGACTGGTCTAGAAAACTTAATGATTCCTTATGGACATATGGAATATCTTAGTGATCTAGCTTTGGTTTCTCTCCTTACCAACTAGTATATGATAAACATTGTTTATTGTCTATTGAAATTAAGCATCATTCTAGATGATTAGCTTAATTAATAGGCTATGATGAGGTTTTAAATATACAACTAAATAAACTTTTTGAGTGATGAGTGATGGAGTACCCTACACTCACTTATACGAATACGAGCATTTCACGCGCGATCCAATCGAACTCCAAGGACTAAGTGCTTACACACCTTAATGGAACACTTAAGGGTTAATAAATCATTTTCTTCCCAAACTTACTTTTGTTGTCACAGTTGTATGGTTAAGTAAGTTTGGGGTATATGATTTTTATACTTTTTATCTTTTTAATGTCTTATGCTAATGAGGAAAGGTGAAGAGAGGTAAATGTCTAACTTTCGATAACTATCCACTAACTAAGTTCTAGCTATTCCTAACACCAGTATCTGCTCCCACTTGCCACACACATCCTGAACTAGTGTAACACTGTTGGGATTACCAAACGCTAATCATTACTGGGTTACCAAGCACCACACACATGCTTGAAGTGGTCGTACTAAGTGTACTTTACTAGGAGAGTAAGGGTTGAGAGAGAGATTAATTAACTAGGAAAGCATTTAAACATTCAACAATAATTAATTACTATTTATCTTAGTCCATGTACTACAAGGTTTATCATAAATTTCATCTTTATTATATTACACAAATGTGTGCTTAGGTACAATTTGCTCGAATAAAGATCCATTCACTTTAAGACTCCTACTTTGGGCACATGGAAATTATTCTAACTTTGGAATGGTAAAACTGTAAGAGTTTAGCTAAGGGTCTAAGTCTAAGTGTTTAAAACAAGGAAAGCCACTGCTTATTTATAGATATTTCAGTAGGACATGATATCGTGTACGTGATATCATGGCTCATCATACCCCCATGACTAAATGAAAACTCGTCCTCGAGTTCCTTACAAAATATTGGGAAGGTATGGGATTATTTACTTCAATGACACTAATGGTGAATGGGGTGACATGTGAATGGATCAATCATTATAATACATGACAATATTCCTATTCATGACTACAAGAATGAACACTATACACATTTGACATCAAGCTTTATTTGGTAGCTGAGAGAGAAGAGAGAGAAAGAGAAGAAAAAGAAGATGTAGTTCTATCGATGTGAAAATTACACCTTCCATTTTCCATTCATAGCCATGCCATCAATCTTGTTTCTTGCATGACTGTTCTAGCAACAATCCATCCTAAGTGTTTCCTCCAGCTCGAGTCCATTGTTGTATGATTGCCATCTGCACATACAACACAGTCATATATTAGCAAGGATAAATAAATCATAATGCAAGTAATACCTTGTCTTAGTGTAAGGCCCATTGTTGTGATATGGCTAATACGAAGTCTAGAGATATAACACTAGTGACTACCCAAGGGGTAAGGGTTAGAAGAAAGTTGAAAAAATTGGATCAGGACCCCCATGACTAAGAGCGATCCTCCAGTAGCAATAGAATGGAAAAATATAAGGAATAAGAAAGATGGAGAAAAAGAAACAATGGAAATGCTAATAAAATGGATGTCATAGATGAAAATGAACAAAATAAATTTTGATTGCAGTAATGTGTTAGGGAAAGAAGTTAACTGATGCACCAATGAGGAATGCCAGTGGGTCCTCTCCTATGTAGGCTCATGCCATTTAATGCCTTGACAATCCCACATTCAAAGATTTCGTAGGCTCTAGAATTGTTAATTGAAAGCAAGAGCTAAATTCTTAACCACAAGAATTTACCCAAAAGAAAACAATATGTCAACCAAAATATAGACTACTAATACAACCAACAATGAGGTGGAAAATGGAGAAAGAATGATGAGGAGAAGAGAATGGGATGGAGTTCCAAGAACAAGGTGGTGTATAGTCCCTTGTGTAGTTATGGTTAATGTCACTTAGTAGATCTCATTCCAAATCTAGCCTTAAACAATCCACATTGAATGATTTCACATGAGTACACTTGGGCAATCCATCCACTTGAAGTAGTAAGAATGCTTCCGCCAAAAAGTCACCACCATACCGACAAAATCAGAAAGGAAGGAGTAAGAAGCGAGAGAGGACCTTAGTTAGAGGGAACATGTTTGTTTAGTTCCATAACTAATGCTTGTAGCCTAGATGATTATTTGGTCTAAGGGGTGTGCTTTGAATTCTCACTTTCTCTTTTTTTTTTAGTGCGTGAGAACCACACCATGCAAAGACTTTTTTTTTTATTAGCTTAGCTTCCTGATAATGGAGCTACATTAGAGTGTAAGGAAAACCCAAGAAAACATTCAAGCGCCCAAGAGAATGGCCAGCACAAATGCATCAAATTCCCTTGAAGTCACACCCTTTTCAATCCTTGAATCCTTTCGTAGTTTCAGAAATGCCCAGTCACCAATTCGTTGATAGTTTATTATTTAAAGAAAGGGACTGTACAGTTCCAAGCCAAGAGAGACCATAGAAATTTATGGATGCATGGATGACATGGATTCATTTTCTATTATATCAAAAGAACCATACCCTAGTATCCACATTATAGCTCATAGGTAAAAATCAAACATTAGCAATCAATGGAATACAGTTCATACCACCATCAGGAGCACTTATTAGATGATGAACCTAATTAGATAAATAGCAAACAAAGAAATGGAAGAGTATAAATGATGTTGTAAAAAAAAATTAAAGAAATTTGTAAAACAAAAATGTGTAAAACAAAAACTTAAAAAGGAACTAAGGGCCTCAATCGATCAACATAGGTTGCCATCTCCCCCATGACTGAATTGGAAGGGAGAGATTTAAAATAATGAGCGGGGTTATCCCTTCTCTGAGGTATTATGTGCATTGGTCATTCTAGATTCATTGTAATGGTTGTTCTATTACACAATGGCTAGTAATCTCTTATCGGAGCACATGTTTGAATTTTTTAGGGGTTTCCAACTCCCCCAAATTGATGTTTTTAGGTTAAGGTTTGGAAGTTGAAGATGCTCTTTCTCCAGTGCATCTATGCTTTCGATGTGAATGCAATTTGTTCCCTCAGTTAGTTCCATGCACATTGGTGGGTTACTCTCTTGATTAGCTATCGACCACGGGGTGTCTTTTTGTTGTGTGGTTGCTACATATAGGCACTTTTGTATGTTAATTTTTTATGCACACCTATTGCATGTAGGCAATGTTGAACATTCCTGTACGCCATCACACCCTGTATCACTGTATGTGATGCATGAAACCTTCTTCTTCACGATCTTCCCAAAAGTGTTTTCCTTAGATATTTCCAAGGAAAGATCATGGATTCCTAGGTGCACATTTATGGTACTTAGCCATGCCCTTCCCATGATTATTGGGAAGTCTCCTTTATCATTGTTTACTTGTACCACTAGGAAATTAGCTGGGTATGACCACCCACACATAGTGGTAACAATGTCCTCCACCTATCCCAAGGGAATAGTGATGGATTGGTCAGCCAGCTCTAAGTGAATATTACTCCTCCTTAATGGAGGTAGGTTCTAGGTTTTATACATCTCTTGCGATATTAAGTTGACTCCAAAGCCTGAGTCCAGAAGAGCTTTACAGGGTTCATTCTCAACAACTTAGAGATATATTAGAGGGCTTCCAGGGTCAAAGAATTTCCTGGGAAGGTGGCCCACCTTAATCCAGTCAGTAATGGCATGTGTTAACATAACCATGTGCGTTGAGCTCGATTTTTGATTTGAAGGGAGCTCTAAAGCCTTATTTGATAGGGAGGTGTTTAGCTGCTCAACTGCTTGTGGTTGTGAGGGCTTGGTTGGACTGTTGGTTTTGAAGTAAGGTCTTTTCTTCATAAGGTTGTTAGAACCAACTACGATTTGAGGATGCATAGCCCTCGTGACATTCCATTGTTGCGGTTGAGTAGGGAGCTCCCCTTGCATTACTGGAGTGGGTGGTAATGGAGCTATCGGTGTGAGAGTTGCAAATGGATTTGGAGGATGATATGTTTGTGGGTTATCTCTTCTAGGAGAAGGAGTCCTATAATACTCCCAAGCTTGGTAGTGACGTTGTGGTGTCAGCTGTTGCATGTAGTAGCCATATGGATCCGATTGCCAGTAAAGGTATTGTTGCCTTGGTGGTGGCATCCCCCATGATTATGAGTATTGCCACTGTTGGTGTTGCTCAATAGGTTGTGGTGGAGTTCCACTTGGATAATACATTAAAGGTTGGTGGAATTACCTTGGGTTACCTTGGGGATAAGGTAACCGTCGAGGTGCTTGCTGTTTGTTAAGTCATGGGTTGAGTGCATACACCCCAGACTCTTGTAGATGTGAGATCATTGGGCAACATCTCTTAGGATGGTCATATTGGCATATCTCACATCCACTGTCATTTTCTATATCTGAATCCACAACCTCTTTGGTGATGGCCAATTTACCCTTACCCTTGTTACGTTCATTGCCCACTTCTCTCCTTTTCTTTTTATCATAGTCACTACCTCACTCCCTAGATTCCTCTACAATTTTAAGGACAATTTCAAATCTACTATCCAAGGAGTCCCACATTTGATCTACCTTTGCTGACACTTTGGTTGTTAATTTTTGGAGTAGCAAGGTTTTCCTATTCACCATCTCTACAAGTGGTTTCTCTTCCTCCTCCTCACAGAATCTCACTCCCCTTTTTCAGAGGGAAGGATCTCGGTTGTACTCTTCTACACTTTATCTCTTACGTAGCTCCTCTTCTTCCTTGGCTACTTGCTCTAGCAATCTATGAACCTGATGAGACCTAAGCTTTGATAATCTTCCTTGGGAATACATTCCAAGGGTTCTCCTAGTTTCATGCGTAAGTCCATCTATGAGATGGCATAGTTGATCCCACTGCAAATAACCATGGTAGCAATGTAGCAGTGCGTAATAATGGCCCATGGTAGCATCCAAGGATTCATGATTTCCATGTTTCCATCCTTGGATTTGCTTTTATAGGTTAGACACTTTGGAGTATGTTTGGTCCTTGTCATTAAATAGTTCTAACATTGTACTCCACCTCCAAATGGATTCCGATTCCAAGGATTAGTACCAGCTTTCAGCTTCTTTCATTAGTGTCCTTGGGAACAACTTTAGTTTTTTCCACTCATTTTCTATGTTCTGCAAGGTACATGCATCATGGAATGCTTGTAAATGATTTTTAGGGTCAGAGTTGTATCCCCCTTCAAATCGTGGGATGTTATTCATGTCTAACCTCTTGATCCTACTATCTTTTTGGTGCCTTGTGAGGATTCTCATAGCCTCTGTGATATCTAACATGCTTCTAGTAGTGAGTAGGGGTTCTTCATGGTCATCTCATTCATAGATTCTATGGTGTCTATGTGGTTTCCTACTCTCCCTTCTTCCATGCCTTGATTCCTTAGAGTGTCCTTGTCCTCATTCTCAACTATCTCGTCGGTGCTTTTTGCTCTGTTTACCTTTATCCTCATAGTTAGTTTCCTTATGGATATGTCCAAATATAGAAGGAGAGGGTGAATGTGGTGATGAAGGTGAAGAAGAAGGAGAACCATCGCCATGATGGTGTTTTCAACCTTCTCTTCTGTGGTTCTAGCTACGACCATGGTCACGCTCAGAATGTCCGTCCTTATTATGTGTTTGTGTTCCCTCGTTGAACACTTCGTGTTCATGGGGATCAGAACCAGGGTTGTGAACTATGGAGTATAGGTTCTAATACACCACTTCTTGACCATCATTAGGAGGGGGAACATCATTTCTTGGGGAACCTGTTGAAGTAGGTTCACCACCCTCAATTTTGCTCAGGACATGCGAGTGTTATGGGGCCATTTATCCTTTGAGGATGTATGATATCTCTCGTGTGCAAGTTCCTTTGATGTTGTGCTTTTGTGGGATGGTAGTCCCTTATGTTATGATTACATGCAACGTACTCTGTGTACAAGGATGACATGCCTATTCATGAAAGATCATGAAGGAGCATGTTGGGGACTAATCAATCTGGGGGTAACACAATGTTACCTTCCAACTCTCTCCAACGCAATTGTTCATCTTGATGGAGGATAAAGGTAAAGTTGGGTACATACTCATCGTGATGAATATATACCACATAGAATTGTTGAGGGACTGGCGGATCTTGGTTAAGTGTGTTGTGTCACTGACTGTCTCTTATGTTGGTCCTAGGCAGTGAGGTGCTTTTATGTGGAGAAGACATTTTCTCTTATTTGGTGTGATTTACCGTTGTCTTATTTTTTCTTTGATCAACCCTAAGGGTTCATTCTAGCTTCCCAATGATATGGATTATTTCCTATGTTCTACGTAGCACACAAACAACTAAGTCCCCGGCAACGGTGCCAATGATGAGTGGCAAGGTACCCCTACACTCAACCATATGAATATGAGCATTTCACGTGTGATCCGGTCGAACTCCAAGGACTGAGTGCTTACGTGCATTAATGGAACAGTTAAGGGTTAATCAATCATTGTCTTCCCAAACTTACTTTTGTTGTCATGGTTGTATGGTTAAGTAAGTTTGGGGTATATAATTTTTATACTTTTTATCTTTTTAATGTCTGATGCTAATGAGGAAAGGTGAAGAGAGCTAAATGGCTAACTTTTGCTAACTATTCACTAACTAAGTTCTAACTGTTCCTAACACCAATATCTGCTCCCACTTGCCGCACACATCCTGAACCAGTGTAACATTGTTGGAATTACCAAATGCTAATCGTTACTAGGTTACCAAGCACTATACACATGCTCAAACTGGTCATACTGAGTGTACTTAACTAGGAGAGTAAGGGTTGAGAGAGAGATTAATTAACTAGGAAAGCATTTAAACATTCAACAATAATTAATTACTATTTAGCTTAGTCCATGTACTGCAAGGTTTATCATAAAGTTCATCTTTATTGCCGTACACAAATGTGTGCTTAGGTACAATTTGCTCAAATAAAGATCTGTTCACTTTAAGACTCCTACTATAGGCACATGGAAATTATTCTAACTTTGGAATGGTAAAACTGCAAGAGTTTAGCTAAGGGTCTAAGTCTAAGTGTCTAAAACAAGGAAAGTTGCCACTTATTTATACACATTTCGGCGGGATTTGATATCACGTATGCAATATCATGACTCATAAATGAGGTAATTATTAAGAAACGTATTATTAAAAAGCAAAAATATTTCTTCATGATGCTCATATAATGAAGAAAAATTTTAACAAGGATGATAAGGTCTTACTTTATAATATGTGACTTCATACATTTCTAGGGAAATTAGTTTCTAAATGGGAAGGTCCATATTAGATTCTTGAAGCCTATCCTAATGGTATTGTTAAAATCGCAACATTAGAAGATAGTGGGTCCATTTTTCTAGTTAATGGTCAAAGACTTAAGTTATAGATGACATGTGAACAACTTGAAATTGAACTCTAACTATATATCCCTAAATACTAGATGATGATCCAAATCGTCCAACTATCAACATGATTATGTTTCATGAATCCTACTACATTATATAAGATCTAATTATAAAGCTTTAGGTGTCAAAAGAACCTAAAATGTGTGACCCCTAGTTAAGAAGGTAGACTTAAAGGTGACCTTATAAAATAAAATTTTAGATTTAAGTTCTAATTCAATCTCAATCTTAGTCCTAGTCTCCATCCTACCAAATAATACAATAGGTTGGATAACTTACTAACTACTAGCCATGGCAACACAAGGAATATTATCTAACCCTATTTCTAGTATTTCCTACTTCTCTAATCAACTCCCATTCTCTCTTTATATTCAAATTTCTGCAAGATTATAGTATATGAATCTTACCTAAGTCTATACCTTGACATGAAATGATAATAATGCCACATGGATCTTTAGGCCATATATCATATCTATTTCTATGCCCAAAATTTTATTTAACTAAAATAAATTGAAGGTTAACAAAGCAATGACAAATGATTGGTCTACTATGATGCCATTTAAATCATTATCTAAAAAACGAAGGCACGTACATAAGGGTTGAACTCCACCATGGACAAAGTTTCCTACATGACCCTATTCATTGGCAATGTAGCTAAGAGGCCAATACTCATGTTGGAATTCCAGCGTGTAAAGTAATGTGCACCATAGGCAAAGTTTTCTATTGGACTATGCTGATTAGCAATGCAATAAGCTTCTTAGTGATTTGGATTCTAGTAGCACTAGGACATCTTAAGCATTGTTGATCTCATAAAAAACAAGAGTATAATACATGAAAAAAATTAATAATAGAAAAAATTTATATATAAATAAAAAGAGACTTTCTATTTACTTTTCTTGACCTATTGATTTATATGCATTCATCTTCTTGTATGACATTTTATGTACTTTAGGTATTTGCAATTTGAGGAAGCTAATTTTCTAAATCCTATACTCTATTCTACTTGACTTTGAATTATTATTCTTTTTCTATGGGATAGGTTGATTACTTATATGGTAACCATTGCTTAGTTTGTTAGTTCTTTATCCATTCTATTATGTTGTCTCATTTCTTATTATTATCTTGAAAATGTTGTAAGCATGTTTTTAGTTTAAGGGGGATGCATGGAATGATACACCTAACATGTTATATAGTTAAATTAGGAAAGTCATTGTTAAAATTTTATAATATTATTGCTTGTGAGTTATGCTAGGCTATCAATTTGAACATGAATGGGATGCCTCCAAAAATTTTAGTAGCCTAGCTACTAAATAGGAGAATTTGCTAGAAGTCAACTTGGTATACGTCAATACTTAATAAGTCTAGAATGATTTCCAATATAGATCATAAATAAAATAAACTAAAAATAAAAATAAAAAATAAAATATATTTATATTAATATTTATATATAATATATAATAAATAAATAAAATTAATTCAAATTAGATACAACTGAATGTTTCCAATGAATTCCTATTACTTGTTACCAGTTTTAAAGAGATTCATCTAATGCAATGACTTCAAGATTAACAAGATGGTTGCTTAATGCATTAAAAAGAAAGAAGAGAAAAGAGTAATTTTACAAATCATAATAAGATTTTCATGGTTTTTTACTCGATATATGACCAATAAAGACCAATGATAGAGGTTTTCCTCCAAGTACTTCAGTTTCTCCATGAAAAATATTTTACAAGTTTTCGGTATTTATTATTTCTTTTACATTATTTTTACAAGGAATTGGAAAAATGCTAATTGGATTCTATGGTAAGCACCTAAAGTAGTCATATTTCTTAATAAATAGTTTTTATTTTTCTTTATATTAAATCATTATTAAGTATATTTTAGTCAATTGTTATCATCTATATTTCTATCTCATTAATAATATTTTTGTATATCTTATTTATACGACCAAAAATTAGGATTAAATGATCTCAAATAAAACATTTAACTATACCATCATGTACAAAACATTCAAATTAATTGATCTTGATCCCTATTTTACATAAAATGGATTTCAGAGATGAAAGTTATGGCTAGATAAATTTGGCCATGAAGAGCACCCATCAAATCTATCATACAAGAAGAAATGATTTGCACCTACCACTAGCATGTGAAGTTTGAAGGAGAACTACAACATGAATGCCTTGGAAGTTACCTACCAAGTAGATGAAGAGTCTAGAACCACCTACCTGATAAATAAGGACTTGGGAAGCTCCCTACTAAATAGGTGAAGAGTTTGAAGTCACCTACATAGTAGGTGAAAGCTTTTAAGGTCTATTGATGGCCCCTATCTCTCCAATAAATGTATTCATATTTTATATAAATTAAGGTATTGGACTTTATTCTTCCTAATAGTTGAAGAGGATAGTCTAAGATCTATGTTTCCCTACTGCCCAATTGCTCATTCCCTTAAGATAATTGCCAATTTTTCCCACTTCTCTTTTTTTATTCCTATATTATTGTTCTTATTTCATTTGTATGAGTAGTGTTGGGAACCTTTTCTTAGCACTAGATTAAGGTAAGGGGTCTCATCCATGTACATACCTTTTCTCATTATCTTTGTATAATTCAATCCTGCAAAGTTTGTACATATATCATTTCATTTTAATAAAAAAGAAGTTAGAGTTCTTGCATATTTTTGCTTTATGTTAGAAAGCAATCATGTTTTTTGGATGTACCAATTATCGATAGATGATACATACCAATCAAGTGAGAATTTGGGATGTCAATGGAAGTGGCAATAAACTCTTGCATTCACCATTTCTTCTCGGTACTTGAATCACCTAGGCTTACCTCCATGAGTACGATGTTCAAGTGAGTCATGGATGAGGTGTTGAACCAATGACATAATTAATCCAAATATAGAAGTGCTCATCACCAATATTGCCAAGTATTTATAGGCATAACAAGTATACTTTGGAAAATTTCAATAATAATTATGTAACTTAAATATCAAGTCGCATGCTTTCGTAAGAGTGTTTAAATGGTCAAGCAAAGGGTTTAAGTTACCTAGAAAAAATTAGAATAAGCTCACATATCCAAGACTGTGTTTCAAGATAAAATAAGAGAATAGCTAGAATAAACCTCACATTTCTATTTAACATGTTTTTTTTATCATATTCTTACATTATTCCAAAAATATAACATACACCTATAAATTAAAATAAAATAAACATATGTAAAATACTAACAATGGGCCACCACAACTCTTCCAATCTGTGCACACTTAAAAGCAACAAGAGTTAGTGAGACAATCAAAAAATAAATCTAAATAAAAGAATAAAAATGATAAAGGAATAACAATACCAATGTATCACATGTAACCAATGAGTCAAGGGTTCAAACCTTAAGATGTAATAAAAAATATCATTTCGGCCAAGATATCTCAAGCTCTAATCTCAACATGCGTAGAAAAGAAGTGGTATTAGAATACACTAGCATACGCAACTAATAAATCACACTTTACATTATTAACATAATATATATTTAAATATATCCTTATTCTTAAGAACCAAGTATAAGAAAATAAATAGCTAAACAAAGATCGTAGGTTCCAAAAACACCAAGGTGTTACAATTTCCTTATGCTATTTTTCAAATTTGAATTGTTGGTTCCTCTTTTTCATTAATGATATAATGTTTGATTTGTAAGAATTTTATTATAACCTAGTATTATTTCTTTCTTACATATTTTTTTACCTTCTTGTCTTCATCCTAGCATTTTTGGCATCTTTCTTTATCTAAGGGTCATAGCAACAAGTTTTGGTGAATTTTGTTCCTTCATCTTAAGTTATAAAGTTTGTTATGACCTTACATAACCAACACATGAAATTCTATGTACATTGTGAATTCAAGTCATAATGAATCTAAGGGTTGTAATAGCTTAAAAAATGCATTTTTCAAAGTAGTTCAATATTATTCAAATTTGATGGTAATGACATTAATGGCAAAAGTATCTAGTTGGGCATTGCAAATGTATATGTGATATTGAAGAGCTAGGAAGATGAGTCTTAGGTTTTATTAATAATTCTTGTTAGTTAACATTAATTTGGACCAAGAAATTAATATGGTAATGGTAGGTTAAGTCATGGTAAGTTAAGTAATGAAGGATTCTATCAATGTAGTGATGTACTACCTAGTATCATGGAATCAACCAAACCTTGTGATTGGAGTCATAGCTGATAGTGAGGAGCTAGGAATTTAGGATAGCTATAGGATTGATGTTAGCCATAATGCAACCCAACATGTAACATTTATTATTGATTCTAGTCTAGATAGGTGAGATTTCCAAGCAAACAATTATTGATGGTTGGTTTCTAGTTAGTATCAACCTTATAGTTATTTCTATATTCAGAGGTAGTAAACTTATGATACTTCATCTAGAATAATTAGTATATTAATAATTTATATTATTTTTGATGAGTGACAAGAATGTTTCCAATGTCCAACAATAAGATCTACAAGCATTAAAAGAGACCACATCATAATTCATGAATGGGACTAGCATGGTAATTAGATAGTTAAATGTGGGATCGTATGTCACTATCTTTCTAGTTATATATGGTTAAGTTTAGCTTAAAGTAAATGTTAAACATGCCTATGACAATGAATGTCTATTCCCAGCTTATTGTACATATCTTGAAGTTATGTTTTCATTCATGGGATTACTATGTATTATGCTATTGTACAAACTAAGTAATAGCACTACTGGGCTTACTATGTGAATACATGTTTATAATTAAAACTAGTTGTGTTTATTCCACTGAATTCTATGAAAGGAAAATGTAAATATCGAATGAATTGCATGGAAATAAATTACATTAAAAGTAAATTCTATGTTAAGTTAAAGTGGTATAATGAATATGAATCAATCTTGATTTTATTTGTGATCATGTATTGTCTCTAGGTATAATGCCACTCAAATAAGACATCATTCAATTAATTTAAATTTACATTGTAGGTACCTGCTAACTGTTACTAGACAATGAAAACAAACTGAAGAGTTATACTATGCTACTAACCAAATGATGTCTTAAACCTATTAGATGAACCATATTTATAAGAATTTACTATGATTGCAACATTGTATTCATAATGTTGTATCATTGGCTTAGACAATGGTGATATGATGATGAAGCCCTTTTGAAATAGCAATATCACTGAGCATCATACTCCAACAACTAACTAAACACTCATCCTTTAGTTATAAAAAATGGGATAGAGTTTGTGGTAAAAATTATAGAAGTGATATAGACTAACTCCAACTTAACTAACAAGACTTGTGTGCTACATTATATAATTTTATTTGAGTGATTATTATATAAGCTATCATCTTTTTATTTATCCCTCATTAAGTAGCTCCATCCTTAGCTTGACTTGGAAGCGACTTTCAGGGTATTTCATAATGCTATCAAAGTGGATTACTTTGATCGTATAGGATATTTTTTATACTTACCTTTTTTTATTTCAAGAGATAAAAATGTTAGGTAGGTGTGGATCTAGTTTGGATAGGGTCCATGATACTAATAACTCACAAGCATAGCTAAAGTAGCCATCATATACCAAAAGAACTAACTCTAGGGAAAACTACATATAGGTTTCCAAATAGGTATTATAGTGCTTATAGCAATATGCAGTAGGTGTAATTCTTTCTCTAATTATCAAGAAGATGAAGAGTGATAGTGGTGGAGGTCCAATCAAATAACCTATTATTAAGGAGTTAATAAAGTAATTTTGTAAGTTGGGATCTTTTACATTTATAGGGATTAAGCATCTTACTATAGAAACTAAGTGGTTAGAGAAGTTCAAGCCTTTGATATGATGAGTTGAAATTTAGCATAGTATATCAAATTGGTAGTTTATTAGTTAGCTAGCATTGCTAAATATTGATGGATAATTGAGTAAAACAAGGTCTAGGTTGAATATGAGGTATCATCAGATGACTTCTTGATATCATTTAATGCTAGATATATTTTCATCTAATATGTCAAAGCCAAGGAGGTTGAATTTTATAGATTATATTAGAAAATTTGGTTTATGGTAAAGTATGATGTCAATTTCTCTAAGTTTAGCAACTATGTTTTGCATATGCAAATGGATGTCAAGATTAAGATGAACAAGTTTATTAGAGAACTCATGCCTTCATTGAATGATCATATCTTATCTCTTTAATTAATCTCATATGATGAGGCTAGAGGTGTAGCTAAGGATTCAAAGAGGATCTATCAAGAGAACGCAAAAAAATGTAATAAAAGATAGGAATAGAAGAGAGGAGTACTATCTAGAGATAGCCATGGCACCTTCAAGCAAGTACATGAATAAGATAGTGGTAAAGAGTATTACCAAACAAGTGAAACTATACCTCATGCTAGGTACAAATTTCTACTAGTGTGTTATAAATATGATTAGTTCAAGCATATTTAGAGGAATTACTTGAACTATTTCTCTTATGGATAGTTAATACATTGGGCTAGAGATTACTTGAAGTAGGTGAATGATAATAGAAAAGGAAAATATCATGAATAGAAACTATCTATTATAGGTGGATATAGAGTATCCACTAGCTAAACTAATGAAGTAGAATAGAGAGCCTAAGGTTAGGTGTACACTTTAATGGAGAAACCCTTAAATATGTAGCATTACATAGTGACAGAGATAGAAGGTACAATATCTAACCTTCATATATCGATATTATTTTATCTTGATGCTATTCATTCATTCATAGAACCTAGCATTAAACATTAGTTAGCTCTTTCATATTATGCTCTATATTTTGGACTGTTGATGCTCTTTGCTAGAGGCCATGAAACCTAAATTAATTAGATATGTAATGGTATTTTGTATAGGTAAAGGAAATACAATGAGTTAATGATCTACATATTATGGATGTTAGAGAGTATGATATGATCTTAGAAATGAAATGATGATCATAATTTAGTAGTATTTTTTAGATTATAGATATATGAGGGTGTGTAATTAGAGGTTAATACCCATCCAAGGTCTATGTGGTTAGATATAAATTCCTCTTATATATTTTGTAGCATGCTTCATAAGGAACATAGCAATTATGTGGCTTTAGTGTACCATAAGGATATTGTGAAAATTGATCAAATTTCAATAGTCTAGGAGTTTTTAAATGTGTTTCATACTAAGTTGCTAAGTTTTCCACCTAAGAGAGAGCTTGAGTTTAAGATTGAGCTCAATCCAAGTATTAAATCTATTTTTAAGAATCCACACTAAGTGTCTCTAATAGAGCTAGAAAAGTTAAATATCCAAACATAGGAGTTGATGGATAGAGTTTTCATTCATCTAAGTTATTTCTCATGGGATGCTCCAATGATATTTGCTAGGAAGAAGAATGGAAGCTTACAATTTTGGATAGATTATAGGTAGCTGAACTAGCTAACGATGAAGAATAAGTACTTTTTTAATGCATTGATGACTTTTTTAATTAACTTCATAGAGTTCATGTGTTTTCAAAGATAGATCTCAAGTTAGAATATTATCAAATGTGAGTTCATGAGTAGGATATACCAAAGACTACATTTAATATTCATTATGATAATTACAAATTCTTAGTGCTTTTCCTTGGATTGACAAATGTACTAGTTGTCTTCATGCACCTTATGAATAGTGTGTTATGATCATTCTTAAATTAGTTTATGATTGTGCTTAAACATGATATTTTGGTATATTCTTCCAATAAGTAGTCACATGCAAACCACTTATAGATAATATTGTAAATTTTGAGAGAGTATAAACTATATGCTTAGTTGTCCAAATATTTCTTTTATGATTTAAAGATCTAATTTATAGGACTTATGGTATCTAAAGTAGGTATTTCAATGAATCTAGCAAAGATTTCATTGGAATGAGATTAATCTATTCTATATTTGATTGTAGAGATCTAACATTTTTTGGGGTTAGAAAGTTACTATTGTGTAATTTTCAAGTATGTTTTTAGAATAGTATCTCCTTTGACTTAATTATTAAGGAAGGAGACCAGCTTTATAGGAATATTTGCTTTTTAACCAAGCTTTGATGAGCTTAATTGTAGATTAGTCATTGCTCCCATGCTAATAAATCTCACTCTAGAACACCCATGTAATATGTGCACAAATACCTCTACTAATGGATTTGGTTATGCACTAATGCAAGATGAGTACATAATGGCATAAGCTTCTTGCCGATTGAGGCCTCATGTAACTCATAATCCAATACATGATTTGAATATTTCGTGGCATTTTCTTTATGGAGAGTAAGTGACTATATAACTAATCATAAGAGACTCTAGTATCTTATGAGCCAGCCATAGTTGAATCTATAATAGTGTAAATAGATGAAGTTGTTAGCTAAATTTAACTTCACTATGAAATATAAACATGATAAGAGTAATCAGGTAGTAAATGCATTGAGTCAAGTGACTAATAAACTTTACAATTTTATTATTTACTATGATATGCATGACATACTTTGGAAGTAGTAGCAACAAAATATTTGATGTATAGATCTACAACATTAGGCTACATTTGGTAGGCTAGTAACAATAGACAATGAGGAGGTGTTATGAAGAGATGATCAAGTGTCTATTCAAGTAGCATTGTGATCCTAAACTATGGATGAAATACACATGAGTAGATATCAATTGCATCTATGTAGTTAGAAGAGGTATCAAAGTTTGAGATGCATGTACTAGTAACTCAACATAAAGAAGGATGTAGGTGTGTATGTTTTTTATTGTCTAGTTTGTCAGTAGATGAGGATAGAACATCAAGTTATTGATGATTGTTTGCATTCCCATGATATTTCCCAGTGGAAGTAAGAAAAATTTAATATGGATTTCATTATTGGCTTAACATAGAATTAGAGTCATCATGATGCTCTCTATATAGTTGTGGATTTATTAATGAAGTCTACTCATTTCCTTGCTACTCAAGCTACAATTACTATGGAGAGGAATTCTCATTTGTATGTTGTATAAATAGTGTGATTGTAAGGAGTACTATAGAAGATTATTGTAACACCTCACTAACCAAGTTTAGGCTAGAAAGGTATTGCTTAATGAACAAAAAAATATACTGAAAAATCAAAAATCATTTCTTAATAAAAATGATGAATACTAAGAAAATATAATAGGCAAAGTAATAGGCATGTATAAAAAAATGTATAGGAGAAAGAAAAATAGTAAGAAAAAAGATAAAAATGTTTTTAAAATCGTGATAATAGGCCCATGTGTTCAAAATGTAACCTATTCACTCATAAAAAAATTCATAGCCTTATTACCTAAGCCAAAAATATCATTAATAAATGTCAAGAAATATAGTGGAATATAAGTATAGAAATTATCATAAAAATTATATAATACAAAAATGCATCACAAGCATTGATCTCTAACATTAGCAAAAGCTATTAAATATTAATAATGGAAAAATAGCCAACATTGCATAAATAAAGTTTAGATCCAAGTTAGACCTACACCAAATACAAATATAAATATAAATCCTCATAGAAGTTACATAGTACAAAAATCCCAACTAAACATTAAAAAGAAAATAATTGATAACTAGAAACAGAATGATAATGATCTAAAACTAAAATATAATTATTAGCTTCTCCATATAATTCCTCCTTGTCACAACTAACTGAAGCACCTAAAAGACACACCAATGCAAAGGGAATCAAACCTAAGATTAAGTAGGATAAATAAGCTACAAAATACTCCCTTATGGATTTGGTTGAAGGAAACAAATAGTAAGATAGTTATGTACAAAGGGGTAGCTATAACAAAGAGTTAGCATCCAAAAATAAAAGCATCCAAAGATGATATCAAATAAGCAAATAATAATCAAATTGTTATCCAAAAGCCAAATTAAGTATTCAATGTAAATAATTGAATTAAAGACTCCACCACCACCCATTAAGCCCAAACAAAATTCAAATTTAAATAAATGAAACTTACTAAATTGAATAATTGCATAAGTACTTAGCTTACTAATAACCTAATTAGCTACATAATCATTGCAAAAATAATGATAGTTACTAATCTAATTGACTACATAAGTATTCAATTGACTACTGACTTGACAAATCGCATAGTCATTGCAAAGGTTGTTGGCATTACTAATCCGAAATTCGAATTTGAAGCCAAATGTTCAAATATCAAATATAATGTCCAAAATAACAAATCCAATCCTTAAATGATAAAAATACATATATTTGATGAGACGCGACATGCACTGTGCCACGATATCGCATCCCATGCGATATCACGTACGCGATATCGCGGTCCGCCACCATATCTATAAATAAGAGGTGGCACTCCCTTCATTTCGCAATCCTGGCTAGAAGTAGCGAAGCTTTGGCAGTTTGATCCCTCCAGAGCTAGAATTTTTCCCATGTGCCCGCAGTAGGAGTCCTAGAGTGAACGGCTCTTTATTCGAGCAACTTTGTAACCTGAACACAAGTTGTGTATGGCAATAAAGATGAACTTGATTGGATAAACCTTGCAGTACATGGTTTTAATTATTGTTGTTATTTATTGCTTTCCTAGTGCACATGAGTACGACTGATTACGAGCATCTACGGATGTGTACGGCTAATCAAGGAATCGGCTACTCGTCGCAACGCGTGAGTACGACTTAACTATGAGCATTGTGACTGCTTGGTAACCCAGTAGTGTATTCAAGGATCTCCGCTTGGTAATCCTAGTAGTAGTCCAATGTGTACGGCTAGTTAAGGAATCAGCTACTCATCGCTAGGCTAGAACGTGTGATAAGTACGACTCGGCTACGAGCACCCATGGGTGTGTACGGCTAGCCAAGGAATCGGCTACTTATCACACTTAGGCTAAATAGGTACCTCAGTACGACCACTTCGAGCACTTGCGTTACGTGTGGTGATCCCAGTAACGATTAGCATTTGGTAGCCACAGTTGCATAGTTCAGGGTGTGTCCGGTAAGTGGGAACGGATGTTGACGCTAGTTAATTTAGACTTAGGACATTAGTTAGAGTTAGCTTAGTTTCTCAACCCTTTCCCTCATAGCTTAGGAGATAAACGGAAAAATACCAAAAAAATCACATACCTCAGACTTGCTTAACCATACACCGTGACACATACAAGCAAGCCTGGGAAGACAATGAACGATTAACCCCAAGTGTTTCTTGTGGCGTTAAGGCATTTAGTCTGCGGAGTTCGACCGGATCTCGCGTACACACTCGTATTCGTATGGTTGAGTGTAGGGGTACCTCGCCACTCATCAATATCCAAATAAGTTAGTGAAGCCAAAAGGTCTAAGACCAAGAATGATGTTGCTCGAACAAAGGTAATAAAATTTTAATGAAAGGCCAAAACTAAAATGTATGTTTTAATGATTATTAAGAAAATATAAAAAATGTCAAAAAGATATTCCAATCTTCTAGAGGTCCTTCTTAGCTAATAAAATACTAAAAACATCATTGGTTATTATTTTCAAACTTTCAAGCATTCTAGGAAACTCTAAATGCTATGTTTTTCATCATTTTCTATTGACCAGACATTGAGTTTCATGTCTTCATTCCCAAGGTGCCACTTCATAACAAAGATAGTGTCTCTTAATCACAAGTAATGTAATTATTGTAATAATAATTTAAATGAAAAGTTATAATTAAAATCCAAAAGGATGCATTGTAATAGTGGGCATGTCTCTCAAGGTGACCTTTGCGAATTTGACATAAGGTATTTATACCAAGACATTAGAGGTTTTATCAACATGGAGTTGCAAAGCTAGTAAAGACAAGTGACAAGTGCTAAGTGAAGTGGGACAAGAAGGTAATCTAGACCTTATGATTTTGGTATGTTAAAACATTAAGAAAAATGGAAAAAAAAGTTTGTTTGCTTGTCTGTTGTACTTACAAGACAAGAACTCATCTCTGATCATGCAAGAGAAAGTGAAGAAAGACATCTCTAAGAAGCAACAAGTAGCTTGATAGATTTGGAATGAACTCAGAGAAAATCTAGAAAGATGTCTTCAAAAATAGCAAGACGTCCTTATCTAGCCAAATATGCCTTTCATGAGGCAAAGATGTCTTTATAGATTGCAGAACAAATGTAGAAAGACATCTTCCATTGAGCAAAGACATCTTCTAGGATGGAGACTTCAAAAAGATCTCTTTCAGGAAACAAAGATATCTTCCTAGATTTGAAGCCAAATTCAGAGAGACGTCTTAGACACAAGAAAGATGTAAGCATTATTGTATTCATTATACAATCATTTTTAACCATTGAATTCTTTGTTGCTATTCATTGTCTAATCATTTGGGCTTTGTAAATTTTAATATACCTAACTTTGAAAGGATCAACAAATTGAGTTGTAATCATTCCTTGTATTTCTTGTTCTTGTTGCCTTGAGGGGTTGAGTTCCTTAAGCTTGATGAGATCCTATGGGATTGAGTTTTTTGTGCTACAATACAACACTCTGGTGCAAAGCTTAAAATTGTAAAGGTTTTGAAAATCTTGAAACCACATTTCCAAGCCTAATGGGACCTTGCAGGGTTGAGTGATTGGTGTTGTGGTACAACACTTCGAAGCAAGGCTTGAAAGCTATACAAGATGTGGATCCTTCAATCACAATTTAAGAGCAACAAAGTCTAGAGGTGTGCTTGCAATCTATCCTCTAAGTGTGGTGTACCCAAGTTGGGGAACCACATAAATTTGTGTGTATGTGCTTTGTTTTTTTAAGTTTTAATTTCGAAAACTTATTCATCCCCTAGTCCCCTCTCTTCTAAGTTCAATGATCCACAAGTGGTATCGGAGCCCAATACTCTTTGTTTCATCATCAACTTCAAGAGTGAACAATGGAGGGGACTTCTTACACAAATCCATCCATGTTTAATGGATTTGACTTTACCTACTAGAAATCCATAATGCAAGGATTCTCTAAACCCATGTAGTTTGAAGTCTAGGAGTTAGTCTTGGAAGGCTACACTCCACCTGTCGATGGTACCACTGTCCTCATCAAGCCTCACAACATATGGTTACAAGAAGAAAAGGTTAAGTTCATGTTTGATTCAAAAGCAAAAAAAATTATATTTTGATTTGAATAAATCTAAATTTAGTAGGGTAGTAGGATGTAAAACAACCAAAGAAATTTGGCAAACTTTAGAAGCTACTTATGAAGGAACCTTTATTGTTAAGTAATCAAAATTGTTAATTCTGCAAAGTAAATATGATAAACTCAAAATGTGTGAAGGTGAGAAAATTAAGGATTATTATTCTATAGCTAAATATATTATTGTAGCCATTAGAGGAATAGGAAAAGACTTGCCCAAAAGTAACATCATCATCAAAATGATTAGAACTCTAGAACTAGAGTTCAGGCCTCATGTCACAACCATGGAGGAAATCAGAGATTTCTCAACTCTAAAATTTGAAGTACTTCAAAGTGCTCTCATTGCCTATGAAATGAATCTTATAAGCAAAGGATAAATTCAAGAAAAAACTATTACTCTAAAGACTATCTCTAAGGAGGAGGAGGTCAATGAGCATGATGAGGGCAATGAAGAGGAGATTGCCCTTCTCACCAAGAAGCCTCAACAAATAATTGCTAGAAAGAACAAAGGGAAATATTTGTAAAGATTTAATTAGCCTAAAGGTAAAGAAAGAGGTAAGAATTTTTTGAACTCTAACTTAGATTTTTCTTCTATAGAATATTGGATGTGAGGAGGTAGAGGCCATGTGGCCTCCGAATGTCCTAGTAGCCTGAAGATGTAATATAAGAACAAATCCCTTGAAGAAGCAAAGAAAAACAACTTCTATACTAGTTGGGATGATGGGGAAAAAAGTGAAGAAGAAGTGGAGAAAGATGTAAAAAAACTCTTAGCTCATCTACATGGCCCTCACTCATGGTGATTCATCAGACAATGAACTAAATGATGATGAAAGGTATGATTTATTATGTAAAGAACTTCTGAATTTTCAAAATCTTTGTAAAAAGTTAAATAGAAAAGTTAAGTCTAAAGAACATGAAATATCTTTATTGGATTTAACTATTTCTAACTTTGATAAACAACTCTTAGATCTAAAGTCTGAGAATGAGAAGCTAACCTTATCTTTAGAATAAGCCAAAGTGGAAGTTGCAGATGTTAAACTAATAAATGAACTATTAACAAAGGGAAATGAGTCCCTTCAAATGGTACTTGAACAAGGAAGAAGCCCACAAGACAAAAGTGGACTTGGATGTTGCCACGAAAAAAAGGAACATTCTTCTCATCTAAAGGAACCATCAAAGAATAAGGACTCTACATCAAGGGAAGCTTTTGTTCAACATAAAACTCCTCAAAGGTTTGGTCCTTCTAGTTATTTTTCCAATAGGAGAATTAGATGTTATTATTGTAATAATATTGGGAATAAACAAAGGGAGTGCAATCTAAAGTTTTATCATATGTGTACATAAGACTCCTTGGTCTTATCAAAGTGCATCAAGAAAGGGTTTTATGCAAGATCACAAAGAAGATTGGAAGTCAACCCAAAGGACCAAGGCTATCAAAAGAGAATGGAGAATTAAATAGGATCAAGGGCATTAGGACACTTTCCTTAACAAATTTGTAAGAGGAAGTCATGCATTGGACATTGGAAAAGTTTGGTTCAAAGGAGATTCCTCAAAAGAGGAAACACATTCCTTAGCTCTTTAAAAACCATCATCTTCTAACAACATGGCAGGTAGGTAGAGGTAAGTTTTTATTTTTATTTTCAAGGTTTAATTAAGACTATAAACTAATGGCAACCTTCCAAAACCTCATTCTGACTTTTGAAGAAAGACGTCTTTCCAAAGTGAAAGACATCTCTACAAAGACATCTTTGGAAAAACAAAATGTTTCTCTATTTTTTTGTTTGTTGTGGGAAAGACATCTTTGATGAATGAAATATGTCTCCTAAATTTTTACATGTAAAAAGATGCCTTTCTATCAAAAAGGACGTCTCATGTTTTTTCAAAACCCTCATTTACCCACAGTTATAATAGAAAAAACCCCCATTTTATTGTATTCTTGCATAGAGATCCCACAAAGAAAACTAGGGCTCCACCATTCATAGTGATTTTGGTAGAGATGGCCCACAAGAAGGTTGGTACATCTAGAAATCCTTCCAAGAAATGAGCAAGAGGAAGTTCTAGTAGTGTGCCACCTTCATACACTCCTCAGTTTCACAATTCAGATGCTTAGCATAGGTTTGAAATGACAAGAACTACTACTATTTTTTCTAAGTGTTCTCTTAATTTTCCTTTGCATAGACAACAAGCTTTGATGGATTTTTTTAAGATTTAAACTAGACTACATTCATTTCCATGAATTTTCTTATGCCTGAAGTGTTAATTTGAGAATTCTATTATGACATTGTTATTTATGATGCTACTGTAGGGGCTTTTACATCCACTATTGGTGGGATTATTATTAAAGTATCTCTTCAACTTATTAATGCACTTTTGGGTATTTCTAGTCTTGATGTCTTTTGGGTTACTATAGAGTCTATGCATGACATTTACACAAATGGTATCATGCTCGTAGCTCATGATGAATTCTATAATGTATTATTTGGGAGAGATATGTCTTTTGATTAGGATCACATTGAGCAAAGCAAGATGATTCTAGATGCCTCCACCTTGTCACTTCTTTTTTTTGTATAATATAAAGGTAAAGGAAGGTAGTTATAATTATCTACTGCCAACCCAAGGCTATGTACTATATTGTTTGCTTATAGGGTTACCACTAGATCTAGGGCACACCCTGTGTAGAGACATTCTAAGCCTCTATGCAAAGGAGAGAATCCTTGGGCATTCTTACCTCATTAGCATGTTGATCTATAAGAAGGATGTACCAATTCTAGAGTTTCCTTTGCTTAAAGGCAAGCAAAGTCTTGGTGAGTACGCAAAGAAGAGGAGTTCTTCTCACATAGTAATAGTAACACCTAGCACTAGATCACCAATATAAATGAAGAAGGCCTCACCATAGTTGCGAAGATCGAAATATTCTGAAGCCCATATTGATTCCTCTTTAAAGAGTATGTTTAGACCCATTTCCTAAGCCATTGCGAAGCTGAGGAGGAACCTCTCTTACTTTTCTAAGAGCTTAGATGAGGCTGGGATTTCTCCTCCCTTTGATAGGTAGGTATTTGAAGAGGTCACTACTCCTCCCATCTCTAACAGCAAGGACGATGCTCTTATTCATCCACTTCATTCTTCAACAATTCCCCTCATGCACATCAACTTAGGTATGGAGTCAAATTCTGAGCTAGAGGCACCCCTAGCTAGTGTTTAGGGGAAGCATCATGCTTCCATGCAGTAGCCAAAGCACCATATTCTAGTTCCTCCTACTTTTACTACTCCATCTCATGCTAATGTTCTTATCTCTTTTAAGCAACAAGCTATGGAGAGCATCTTTGGGACCACATCCCAATGGGCTCCAGTTCAGTAGTTGCCAACTCCATCAACTTCTCAAGCTTCCTGTGGATTTTCAGTGAAGCTTTATCCTTGGTATGCTCCAATGCAGTGAGTTGAGTCCTCAAATGAGGACACTTAGAAATCCAACCATCCTAGCACCAATAGTCATGACAATGAGCAAACTTATCATCCATCTCAAGCAGCAGTGGATTTTGAATCTAAGGATGTTACCAAGGTTACTAATTGAGACCTTGGCAAGATGTTTGTTCTCTCCTTTTTGTGATCAAAAAGGATAAAAAATTTTGTGGATCTCACATATGTGATTTTGGGATTTTTCACATATATGATTGATCAGTGGATAGTGTACTCCCAGATGCTTCTAGAAAATTTGATGTAAAACATTTTGCGGATGGTTATGAATAGATGGTGTATTTTCTGATTATCTTTACCTGGTCTATTGATTTTTATTCTACCTCTTTCACTTAACTCACATCCTATTGATCCTCCATGCTTCTCCTAATCCCTAGTTGCCTTTTACCCAAGAAATGTTTAAGTAGGGGGTTGAAGAGTTTGAACACTTCATGTTGGATTCCCAAAATGTCTGAAATTGTGGAGATTTGCGAAACATTAATACCTTTGTGCTAACCCATGCCCATCCATGAGGATGGAACGGGTAAATAATTCATTAGAATAGAACGGACTGGACTCTCGGGTAGATGCTTTAAATAAAAAGGCATATACTTGTCAAGTTTCTTCTGCTTCACTTATGAGTTGAAAATTCAGGGAAAACGCGTTCGGCTGACCACTTTTTATAAAAAAATGCAGAAAATGAGATTCTCGGCCAACACGGCACTGATGGTGAACATAAAACCATCTTGTTTATAAAGAAAATTGATGACAACTCATCTCAGGCCATTAAAGGTGAACATATACGGATGCTTTTATAATAATAAAAAGCGATGACTCTCCCAAACTCACCTCTGGGAGGAGCGCGTTCAATGAATGCAGAAATTGGATTGACTATTTTTCATACAGAATGCAGAAATCAAGCTTCTTTGAAAAATTTAAAATGCAGCAATGAAGCTTCTTCCTCTTTTTTTTTTTTAATTTCGTTTAAAAAATTCAATTGAGCTGACTACTTTTCCTGGTCCAGCTTCTTAGTTTTATTTGAAAAATTCAGGAAAACGCGTTGTGTTGAACACTTTTCATAAGAAATACAGAACTCAGAATCCCGTGCAACACGACATTAAAGCCCAGCAGAAACTGACGTTACCCATAAATGTCCAAAAAGGTCACCAAAGGTAGGAAGATTATAGGAATGCCAATCTGACACCAAAGCGAAAATTACGCAGGAAACAGAACTCCCAAAAAGTTAAGCAGATTTCTCGTCCACAGATAAAGAACAACTTCAATTTAATACATTATTTAACTATGCACAAAAATTTATTTTGAAAAGTCAATGTCGAGATAAAAACGTTTAAATTGAGCTCAACATCAACAGCAATTATGTATTATTACACCTTCCTGCCTTCCCCTACCTCTGCAGCATCACAATGGCCTCCTTCTCTGCTGCTCTTCTTTTTCGCCTTCTGCTTCTGCTTAGTTTGTGCTCCTCTTTCTTTGTTGCTCTTGTTAAAGCTCGCACACATCATGATGGAGCTTTGAATGATATGAGAGCTCTCATTTAATTCAAGAAATGCATCACCAGTGATCCACTCTCTCTTCTTCACGATTGGAACGATCATGATCCCAACGCATGCAATTGGACTGGAATCAGCTGCTCCACCAAACATCATGGCCGAGTTGTGAACATATTTCTGGAAAGTGCCACGTTGCGTGGATCCCTGTCTCCCCACCTCTCCAACTTATCATTCCTGCAGGTACTTGACATTGGCAATAACTCTTTCTCTGGTATGATCCCATCATCCCTGGGCACTTTGCATAGGCTTAAAGTATTTGATCTATGTTTAAATGAATTTGAAGGTGGGATTCCTTATCAGATAGGAAACCTTTCTTCATTGCAATTTCTTATTCTATGTACAAATTCCTTGGTTGGTGACATTCCTCAGTCATTTGTAACACTCCAAAACCTCAAGCACTTCAATGTTTACAAAAATCAGTTGAATGGACAAATCCCTTCGTGGCTGGGAGCACTCCACAAACTTGAACTCCTTGACCTTGGTTATAACAACATTCATGGGGTCATTCCTGCTCAACTGGGCAACCTTTCTTTCTTGCAACATCTTAGTTTTGTTGCTAATCATTTGAAGGGTTTGATTCCTTGTGCACTTGCCCATCTCTACCGTCTCACTAAAATTTTTCTTGGCCAAAACCTTCTGAGTGGAACCATTCCTTACTGTTTAAGCAACCTCACGACTCTTACAACGTTTGATTTTTCTGCCAACAATTTGCAGGTCATCTTCCTACCTAGCTGGGCAGCTTTAACAAACTACAGGGTTTTGCTTTATTTCAAAATGGATTCACTGGCAACATCCCACACTCATGGCACAATCTCACCCAACTCCAAATCCTCGAATTGTCCAATAACAGATTGTCAGGAATGCCACCATTGTGGTTGGCAACAAGCTGGACTCAACTCACACGTTTTAACATTGGCTACAATTACTTTACCAGTGGAGAGAGCACGCCCACCCAGCCTATTCCAATCCTCCTAACTCTATCCAATTCATCTCTTTTAACTCATCTACTTATCAGATAACAACCTTTTAACCCTAACAACCTTTTAACCGGAACAATTAGATAATCATCTCTGCGTAATGATCATAAAAACCAAGATCTCGGCTGGTATATGTGGATCATTGGAACAGTATAGATACGTGAAAAAGTAAAAACCAATGATCCACGTATACCAGCCGAGATCTTGGTTTTTATGAACATTACGCAGAGACGATTAGATCGCTTCCATTTATCATAAAGACCAATATCATTTGGATGGTTGGTTGCATTAACCGCAGGTGGTTCATCCTTACAGATAGCATAATCAATGTCCATCCATCCTAAATGAAGGAGAATTCTCTCCTTCCACACCTTGTAATTATCACCCATCAATTCAGGAATGTCACATTTAAAGTCAGAGTAATTTACAGGTTGCATAGCTGCAAAATAAACATGCTTATGTCACTAAATTTTAGGCTATAAACTGTAGGACATGTGTACCAATGTAAACATGCAAAAATATGAATCACATGACATAAAATTGCCTGTGGGCTAAATTTTAATTCAAACAGATCCATATATCCTTATGATGAAGCTATTAAACTATATTCCTTTTCTTAATCCCTGTGGGCAAATTAAGAAAAATAATTCAATACTTCACCCTGATTAATCACTGTAAATATAATGGAAATTCATGTGGGACAAAATCTATCATATGACAGATGATTAATCACAATACTATATATGTGATGAAATACCTTAGGGCACATTTACCAATGTAAAACATGCAAGATATGAATCAAATGACATAAAATTGTCTGTAGGCTAAATTTTAATTTAAATAGATCCATATATCCTTATGAGAAAACTATTGAATTATATGCCTTTTCTTAAACCCTATGGGCAAATTAAGAAAAATAATTCAACATTTCATCCTGATTGACCACATTAAATATAATAGAAATTCCTGTGAGATAAAGTCTATTATATTACATGTGATTAATCACAATTACTTATGTGATCCAAAACTCTTAATTTATAATTTTGTATAATCAAATATGTTGTGGCCACTCTATGACTATACAGACTGTCTCTGCCCTGTAGTAGTTTTAATCCGTATGGCAACTTATTAAACGGTACCATTCCACCTCAAATTGCAAATGTAAGGTCACTGCAAAGCATTTGTCTTCAAAGAAACAAGCTACAAGGCCACCTTCCCAGAGAGATATCTCTCTTGAACAAGTCACTTGGTTATCTGTATCTCTCAAATAATATGTTATCTGGTTCCATTCCTATTGATATTGAAAAACTGGTTAATCTGTGGGAGTTGCACCTTGATAAGAATCTGCTGTCAGGAAAAATTCCTTCAGAGATAGGAGACTGCCCTGTTCTTGAAGACCTTGTACTATCAGCAAACAATCTGTCTGGGCCAATTCCACCAGAGGTTGCCGATCTCAAAACATTGTATTTCATTTTGATTTGTCAGCAAATAGCCTGACAGGAGAAGTACCTTCAGGAATAGAAAGATTACAGATGGCACAATATATAAATCTTTCAAGCAACAATCTTTCTGGAAACATTGCATGTTACATGGATAGCTGGTTGGATGCCCATGAAATCAATCTCAGTTTTAATCATTTCAGCGGTAACGTTTCCAAATCAATTGGGAATAAAGTCACCCAGCTTCAAAGCTTAGATCTGTCTGGTAACAACTTTACCGGACCTGTGCTTGCGTCCCTTTTCAATCATTCCAATCTCCATTTTTTGAACTTTTCCTATAACAACTTTGATGGAGAAGTCCCCTGTCTGCACAGTTCTTCCTCGATGGAGAAGTCCCCTGTCTGCACAGTTCTTCCTCAAAGAAGCTAAGATTGACAGGATGGTTGTTTCTTGGTAATTTAAATTTATGCGGAAGATGTTTTGGCCTGAAAGCTTGTCTACCATCTCTTACTCAGCAACACGTCTCATTTTAACAAAAACAGTATTCTGAAAATCGTGCTTGGCATACTAGGTGGCCTTCTGTTGCTAGTTGTTACAGTGATTTCATTCATTCTTAGAAGAACCAAAACATCCAAAGGGCAAACTCTATGGGTAAGTGAAAAATTCCTAAAGATATCTATGCAAGAACTTCAAAGGGCAACAGACAATTTCAGCGCTTCAAACTTGGTAGGTGAAGGCAGCCATGGAAAGGTCTACAGAGGTGTCTTAAGCTCGGACATGGTAGTTGCTGTAAAATGTTTCTCTTCTGCTGAGCAACATGGAACTGTGAAAAAATTCAAAAAGAAATGTCATGCTTTGAGGAAAGTAAAGCATCGCAACATTTTGAAGATATTATTGTGGTATGGTCCGATGAATTAAAAGCTCTGGTTATGCCTTTCCTTACTAATGGCAATCTCCATTCTCTTCTTCACGGCACAGAAGATGGTCAGTTGACCCCATTGAAGTTGGCAATGAGAGTGAAAATACTCACAGAGTTGGCAAGGGGACTTGCCTATTTGCATTATGATTGTGATTTTCAGGTCATCTACTGCAACATCAAACCAGAGAATGTCTTATTGGATGACGATATGACTGTCAAGGTTTCTGATTTTGGAATATCTCACCTTATTGGAGATTTTGATGGTTCAACAACATCTTCTCTTACCGTGAAAGGTTCTGTTGGTTATATTGCCCCAGGTATATGCATTTTATTTTTATCCTTTTTAGAACATCTATATATTTTTTTTGATGATAAAGTGCCTAGGCTAAATTTTAATTGATGATTTTTTAGAGTATGGGATTGGACAAAGAGTTTCTGTCAAAGGTGATGTATACACCTTTGGAGTTGTTACTTTGGAAGTGATCACTAGGTTAAAGCCCCCACATGAAATGTTTTCAGGAGATGTCACATTATCATTGTGGATCTCTAGGGCCTTGAAAGGAAAATTAGGGCATGAAAGAGGATAAACAATTAAAGATATAATAAAGACAGCACACCAAGATGGAGGTGGAATTGAGATGGATAAAGATGTTGAAATGTCAACAATGGAAAACATTTTAATGGTAGGTTTAAGAAGCACTTGTCAGAATGCCTCCATGAGGCCTACTATGAAAGAAGTTGAGCTATTTTTACTATCAGTGTATCCTTTGAATCTCCAGAATCAAAGGACACTATCAAGAAACTTGGAAGACATCATTAGGATTGTGGAATCACAACCCCCTTTGCACATCAGAAAGATAGAAGTTCAAAGTTCAATATTTTCTTCTGATTAGTGATTCTAGGTAAGTCTTTAGAAATAAAAGAATTAATTTTCATGTATGTCACTAAGCCCTAATGATTTTTCTTTATGCTCCCTTATTTGTACAATTCATTTGTTCCTAGCATGTGGATACTTACTATTTGTAATATTGGTGATGTGTAGGATTTGCTTCATCTTGTAATGGAAGAATGTACCCTTGTACCAATGCTTCACATGTGTGAATTGATGTTTTATTTTACAGAAACCATCTGCAACTTCATTTAATTAGTCACTTTTAATGCTGAAAACAAAAGTAGAGCACGAATTAATGTTTACTTTTAAGTATTTTGTATTATTATTTAATTGGAAAAGTACACTCAACTAGGTCACCTTTGTATGTCAAGAGTATCCGGTGATGCTTGTTCTTCTTTAGCTATGGTTGATCAAATTCTTATCATGCTTTGTAATTTTTCCGTGGTCATGAATGCATATCAATAAATCTTTATATTTGTGGCTTGGGCTTTGCAAAGTTGGGGCTGAAATCTTTTGCATAAGACTGATCCGTTATGAGGTTTTTATTATCCCTAGATAAACATTTTAGAATTAGAACTGTGCAAGCATTTGCTACAAGCTTTGTAGGATGACAGCTTCATGATCAATAAAAGATCTCGTTTCAATCCACTACTCAACTTCCTGGATAATTTAATATCAAAATTAGTTCTAAGGTAACATCTACTTCATTCTTGTGGGTAAGGTAGATGTTCATTCAACATTATACCATTTTCATGAAGGGAGGAACTGTGTAATTAAAATGATAAAATAATTTTGAGTTAAAAATTGAAATCTTTGTATTGCCAATGTCAGTAATTAATTCGTTCCTTTACAATCGTAACAATAATGTCTATGTTTGGCAGGCTCTGTAATTGCAATCCACAAAGTCCTGTAGAATCTAAAAGACTACCAATTTTTGGGCTTTCTAAATTTGCACATCTAAATTTTATGTTTATACTACACTTTCCTTCATCTTACTCATAGTCCTTTTATTAATCCATCATATCAACTATTAACTAAGTTAATATCAATGAATAATGATGGGAAATTGTGGCTCTGAGAAAGCATGACCTTACAACTAGAGATATTCTAAAGAGATATATGCATGGTTGAGTTAGTTAAAATATCTAAAATTATGGTGGGGGTGTTGGATCTCAAAATAAGTGAAACATAGGTACACCCCAACATTTATAAAAGTTTATATAACTCAGTGCTACCTAGTAGAGTCGAACTTGCTATTGATGTCAACATTCCCATTGTTGGTGTAAGGCCATGACTTATAAGTTTCGTAGCTCGTATTAGTTTCACATTATCATTGGTTTTCACACAGCTAGTGATGGGGTTGTGTTGATGATATGTTGTCCCAAGGTTTTGATTATTAATTTTAAATTTGTAATTGTTATTTTGATAATTACTAAACCACATTGAGTTGATTAATTTTTAAAATTAATGGTTAAACTTAGCGGAGGAAACAAATTGAACAAAGTTAAATTCATGTTAATAATAATAATAATAATAAATAAAATAAATATTATTGCTAGCTTCATTAGGATACTTAGATTAATGTTTCAAGTAAATGTGCTACCACCAACCTCGTTAATCATAGGCTTACCTAACTTTGATGGCCTAGACCATAAATACAAATGTAAGAGATCTCTATCACAACCGTTAGAAATATACTGTTCCAAGGTATTGTGCAAACTAGCAATTTTTTACTTTTTGTTGGCCTCATCCGTTGCATGAACAACTACATGCACAGGGAACAACTACATGCACAGGGTATCACAACCGTTAGAAATATACTGTTCCAAGGTATTGTGCAAACTAGCAATTTTTTACTTTTTATTGGCCTCATCCGTTGCAAGAACAACTACATGCACAGGGTCACATGGCAGTAAGAGGAAACTGCGAGTGAGACTTGTGATGTCGAATTATCTTTTCCAGGCCTTGCCCAACAGTTTCGGCACAGGTTTGGCTTCTCCTAAGACGTACATGTAACAACCACCCGTTCACGAATGCTCCATGCGGACATATGAAGGACGGTGTTTTTTGATGTCCAAATGTCCCACCAATGCCAAGAAGAATCAGCGTAGCTGAAAGTCAACAGAAGCTTGGCAGTGGGCTTGTACTGTGAACATGGCGTTCACCTCTTCCAGTTTGTTCAAATATGGTGGTCCTGCGCACAAATTCGAATTTCCTTGTCATGATTTTGGATTTCCTTGTCATGATTTTGGAACGTGCATTATGTTCTTGCGGAATGTGAATTGTGAAGCTTGAAAATGGACGCACTGCATTTCTTTCTTTCTACTAATCATTGTTTGCTACTTTTCTTTTTTGTTTTTTGTTTTTTTTTTCTCTTTTTCCACCGCCATGATCTTCAATGGATCGACTGACGTGAAATCCAAGTTCCTTGCCATGTATAATGTTCTCAAATCTGAGATTTTGGTAGAACCAGCTATTTAATACATGTCGGAGGCTGGCCAATGGCTTGAGAAGATGCAGGATTATAATGTTCCACATGGAAAGCAATCGCAGTCTATGGGTAGTATTCGAAGATGATTTTTTCTTACATCTCTGCTTGGAGAATACATTGACTGGCTTTAAGCATATTTTCTTATTTTATATAATATCATGGATGCCTCTGTTATTCAACGAGTGCAGCCCAAACCATGCATGCCTCCACAAAGTTATGGTTGGCTTGCCATGACTGTAGTTTGGGTGGCATCCGTGATGTCCTTATAATAATGGTAGGATAGGTGAGAGGTCAAGGGTACATATGGGAATGATGCATGGTCTAGCAACAGCTATTGCACTATGGAGTGCAAAGCCTTGGATGTTCAAAAGATTTTTTTTATTTAATTTTAATACATGTTTTAAATGGTTGTAAACTTTAACTATCATATGTTACTCATCTACTAAATATGTTATGGTTATCTTATATACACACCTATTGTGTTCAATTACTTCATGCTTAGGTTAAGTATTTAGTCTTCTATAATGGTAAATTGCCTTTTGATTTTTTTAATTATTTTTTTGAAAAGAACAATAATGCTACTTCTCTTTATTGTGACACTTGTAGTTATGAGGTATACACAAGAAGGAGCCTCTTTATTGTGACACTTGCAGTTATGAGCTATACAAAAGAGGAAGCCAAACAGTGTGGAAGGGGAATGGCTAAAAGTAAGAAGGTTTTAAAAAGGCAATGATCAAAGTAGGGGGAGGGGTGGGTTGTGGTGGTTGGAGTTGAGGTAGAAATTTCTAAAATTCTAGAGCTCACATGATCTGTTAACTCATCCTCATATAGCTAAGTCCTAACACAAGCATTTGTTAGAGGAAGTTCATCGACTAGAGGCATGTGTTGGCACAAGACCTAATAACCCAAATCAAAGAATTAATCCAAAGGTAAGTCCTAATACCTTTTTCTTGTAAATGTGTGTGTCTATTTATTTTATTGTCAATTTGAAAAATTCTTTAAGTTTGTTTCTTGTTTTACTCTCATATGACATTTTAGAAGTTTATGGTTGTGAACTCTGTTAGTTTCTTAGATCAAAATTATAGTTTATGCCTCAAAGTATTTTTGTATGGATTAGATTTTATCTATTTCTTCTTTGAAGAACTTAAATTTATTTTCCTAGTTTCACTTAACACCCATATTTAGAAATCGAGCCTATGCGCTTTATAATATTTTAATTCTAAGTGAATAGAAATATTGTTTACTTTGATGTAATAAAGTATTTCTATTTTGCATTTCAAATTGTGTTTATAATTAATACCATTTTAATGATTCTATTTTTAAACACCACATAAACTCTAGTAGTTGAAACTATTCTTAAGTTTATGTACCCATGTGGGCGATGTTGTAGGCAATAGTCTCTTTAAACATGTTAAATTAAAGGGTATTGTCATCAAAATTTACGCATCAACACTTGTGACTTGGGGTTACCAAGCCATGACCCGTACAACTAGGCTAACACCTTAATAAAATATCTAAAATTATGATGTCAAAAGTTAAATAACTAAAATGAATACTACTTATTTATAATTATTTCTTTGTTATTAACATTTTTGTATGCTATAAAACCCTTTTCACAAGGTACCTTCACCGTTTTTCTGTTATGTAATGCAATCAAAGATATCATAGAGAAATTTCAATATTATTTGTATTGCATAGTGGACAATTAATTCTCTAAGAGGAATTTTGAGCCATCTTTTTAACTCAATGAGATCTCATTCATGCTCTATGTTAAATGTGCACTCCAAACAGAGAAGAATAGTATCACATAAATAGTTTATCATTGAATTAAAACATCTCTTGATATTATTCAAATAGAAATATATTGCTCTATATATTTTTCCATAATTTTTAAAATAATGTCTATTTCACCTATGAACATGTTTTTAAACATAATAAATAATGTGCTCTTGAATATTTTATTTTTACAGCCATAAGACTACATTATGATATCATACCTTATATTGAATTACCACCATCACTCTTTTGGAGTATTTATCCAATTGAAATTTGTAGAAATTTTAAATGTAGACTAGAAAGTGACAAAAAGCTTCAACTTCTAAGGTCATCATCTTTGCTTCAAGAAGTGTAATATCATATTGTGTTTTTCTTCACTTTGAATTTATTTAGCAACAAGTTGTTGAGTTTATTCTATTTGTTTCCAATATTTATTTAGTAGACCAAAATCGCACACAACACACTCATAAAGAATAATTTGTTTAACAATATCATAATAGAGTTTGTTCTTTTAAATATGCCATGCCAAAGTAGATCCTTGTTATATTTTCTTTTTAATGTAAATAAGGATTTCATTAAGAATTATATATAAAAACTAAAAGAAATTAACATTAGCTTTATTTTATTTATTTATTGAAAAAATAGACATTGAGGCCCATAGCACAACCCTTACCTACACAATAAGGTAAATGTGTTCCTCTAAACAAGAATGTCCTAGCACAAAACTACTTCATTATAACACTTGTAAATAGAGGTAGGAATTAAAGTAGCAACCTCCAAACTAAAAGATGAGTGTCTTGACCACTATGCTACATCCATGGGTTCAACATCAACATTTTAGAAAAAGGAAAATAAAAAAAATCCAACATTAATGTCTTAATAAAAATTCAATTTTTTGCTAGTATGATAAACAAAAGGACAAAGAAAAATCTAACTAAAATAGCATTACTTAACCATTCATGTATGACTTTAATCTTTTCAAGGTCTACCTCTATCCCTGTTTGTGAAACTTTATGCCCTAATACTACACCTTCTTGGACCATTAATGGCTTTTTTGCCAATTGAGCCTTAAGTTGGTTTCAACACATCGTTTTAGCACTTGCTCTAATCAGTCCAATGCTTGATCGAAGTTCACTCCATAGGTGGAGAAATCATCCATGAAGGCTTCTACACCATTCCCTATTTGTTGCTGAAATATACTTAGAACCAAACATTGAAACATTGCAGGAGCATTGCACAAGCCAAACAACATCTGTTTGTAAGAAAATGTCCCCCAAGGACTTGTGAACATGGTCTTGGCTTGGTCTTCTGGTGCTATTTGGATTTGGTTGTATCCACTGTACCCATCCAGAAAATTATAGTAGTGATGCCCTGCAATGGTGTCAACGAATGGCAATGGAAAGTGGTCTTTGAATGTTGCCATGTTCAGTAGCCTAAAGTCTATACACACCCTTCATTTACACCTCCTTTTTGGGCACAATGACTAAGGGACTAACCCATTCACTATCAACAATGGGGTAGATGAACTTAGCTATTAGAAGTTGTTCAATTTCTTCTTTAACCACTTGCTTCAGCTTTGGGTTCCATTGCCTTTGCGTTTCTTGTCGAGGCTTCATGGAGGGGTTAGTGTAAATCCTATGTTGGCATATCCTAGGGTCTATTCTAGTTAATTTGGAATATGACCAAGCAAAGGTTTTTGACCATTTTTTCACCATTTTCAACAACCTTTATTTTTGTTGAGGAGCGAGCTTAGCATTAATAATTATTGATTTTCCATTTTTGAGAAATGTGTACTCCATACCGGTGGGCAACGATTTTAACTCTAGGGGCTCTTACTTAAAGTTTTTAGAGATTTCCAACTTCCCCTAGTTGATATTTTCAATGTCAAGACTTGGAAGTTGGTGATGGACTTGCTCTAATGTGGCTATGCTATCGATGTAAGCACAAGTCAAGCCCTCAGTTGATTCCATGTAAGCACTAGGTGTCTTCCCTATCTTGTGGCTACTACATACAGGCATCTTTGTATGTTTGTTACTTGTGCACACTGGTTGCATGCAGGCAATGTTAAACGTTGTACAAACCAAGACATCTGCACGCAACTACACCCTATGTCACTATATGCGATGCACAGAACTTTCTTCTTCTCAATCTGTTCAAACGTATTTCCCTTTGATATTTCTAGGGAAAGATCATGTATTCCTAGGTGTGCGTCAATTGTGCTTAGCCATGCTCTTCCCATTATGATTGGGAAGTCCCCCTTACAGTTGTTGACTTGAATCACTAAGAAGTCAGCTAGATACGACCATCCACAAAAAGTGGTAACAATGTCCTCCACTAGTCCTAATGGGACAGTGATGGACTGGTCGGCCAGCTCTAAACGAATGTTACTCTTTTTTAGTGGAGGCAAGTTCTAGGCTTTGTACATTTCTTGAGAGATTAAGTTGACACCGGAACCTAAATCCAAAATAGCTTTGCATGGGTCATTCCCAGCGATTTGTAAATATATAAGAGGATTCCCAAGATCAAAGAATTTCCTAGGAAAATGGCCAACCTTAATCCAATCAGTAATGGCATGTGTCAACATGACCATGTGTGTTAAATGTGGCCTTTGGTTTGAAGGGAGATTCGAAGTTTCATATGATGGTGAGGCCTCTGGAGAGTTAGTCGCTTGTGACTACAAGGACTTGGTTGGACTGTTGGTCCTAAAGCAAGGTCTCTTCTTTGTGCAATTTTCTGAACCAATAATAGGATGAGGATTAACAACCTTTGTAGCATTACATTACTGTGGCTGGGCAAGGAGCTCACCTTGCATGGCTGGGGTAGGTGGTAATGGAGTTAAGGGTGGAAGAGATGTAGCCAGATGGGAAGGATAGTATGTTTGTGGAACATCTCCCCTAGGAGAAGGAGTTCTATAATACTCATGGGTCTGGTAGTAAGGTTGGGGAGTAACGTGATTAGGAGAGTCACATGGAGAGATTGGCCACTACACATAGTATCCATACAGGTCGGATTGATGGTAAGGGTACTGTTGATGTGGTGGTGGCATTCCTCATGACTTTGGGTGCTACCATTGTTGATACTACTCATTTGGTTGTGGTCGATGTCCACTTGGATAATATATCAAGGGTTGGTGGAATTTCCTTAGGTTACCTTGGGGATAAGGTAACCTTCAAGGTGTTTTCCTTTTGTTTAATCGTGGGTTGAGTGCATACACCCTAGACTCCTATAGATGTAAGATTACATGGCAACATCCCTTAGGATGGTCATATTGGCATATCTCACATCCACCATCATTGTCTATATCCGAATCCACAACCTCTTCGATGATGGCAACTTTTCCCTTTCCTTTGTTACGTGCATATTCACATTCTCTCTTTTTTACTTTCTTGATCACTACCTTCCTCTCTAGACTCCTCTACTCTTTTGAGAACTATTTAAAATCTATTATCTAGGGAGTCCCACATTTGGTCCACCTTTGCCAATACTTTTCATGCAAGTTTTTGAATGGGCAAGGTCTTCTTATTCGCCATCTCTTCAAGTGGTGACTCTTCTTCATCCTCACAAAATCTAACTCCCTTCTTTTAGAGGGAAGGATCTCTATTATATTCTTCCACACTCTCTCTTTTCCTTAACTCACCTTCCTCTTTAGCAACTTGCTCCAACAATCTTTGTACTTGATGGACCCTAAGCTCAGATAGCCTTTCTTAGGCATAAGTCCCAATGGTTCTTCGCATTTTATGCTTAAGCCCATCTACGAGATGGCGTAGTTGTTCCCTTTGTGAGTAACCATTGCCTAGGCAATGATGTAATAGTGCATAATATCGACCCATGGTAGCATCCAAGGGTTCATGTCCTCCTTGTTTTCATCCTTGGATTTTCTTTCACAAGTTGGACACTCAAGAATATGTTTGATACTTATCATTGAATAGTTCTAACATGGTACTCCATCGATGAATGGATTCCGATTCTAAGGACTGGTACCAGCTTTTTGCTTCCTTGATCAGTGTTCGTCGTGGAAACAACTTGAGTTTTTTCCACTCAATTTCTATGTCTTGCAAGGCACATGCATCATGAAATGCTTGCAAATACTTTTGAGGATCAGCGTTGTATCCCCCTTCAAATTGTTGGATATTATTCATATCTAATCTTTTGATCCTACTATCTTTTTGGTGCCTTGTTGGGATTCTAACAACCTCAATTATATCTAGCATACTTTGGGTAGTGAGTAGGGGTTCATCATGATCGTACTGTCTATGGCATCTATGATGCCTATGTTGTTCCCTACTCTCCCTTCTTTCATGATGAGTTTCTCTAGAATTTCCTTGTTCCCTTTCTTAGCTGCTTTGTCTATGATTCCCGTTTCGCTTACCATTATCCTCAAGGTCTTTTTCCTAGAAACTACATCTAGATCCTGAAGGAGAGGATGAAGGAGATGATGAAGATGAAGAAGGAGGAGGACCATCACCATGATGGTGCCTACTTCCTTCTCTTCAGTGGTTGCAGCCCCATCACAGTTACGATTAGAATGTCCATCTTTGTCATGTGTTTGTGTTCCTTTCTTAGACCCTTTGTGTCTATTGGTACCAGAATATGGGTTATGGATAGTTGAGTGAAGATTCTAATACACATCCCCTTGACCGAAGTTAACAGGAGGAACATCATTATGTGGGAGACCTCCTGAGGTAGGTTCACCACCCTCATTTTCACTTATGACATATGGGACATTCTGAGATAACTTCCCCTTCATGGATTCATAATGTATCTCCTATTATAGATCCCTTTGACGTTGTGCCTTTGTGGTCTGATACTCTCTCAACTCATGATCATGCATAACGTACTCAGCCTATAAGTGCTACATACCAATTTGTGTGAGATCACCAAGGGGCATGCCTCAGACTGAGCGATCGGGAGGTAACACTATGTTACCTTCTAAACCACACCAATGTAGTTGTTCATCCTAGTGGAGGATAAAGGTAAAGTTTGGTGTATATTCATCAAGATGAACGTATACCATGTAAAACTGTTGAGGAACTGGCGGATTATCATGTGTACTATGCCTCCAATTATTTCATGTATCGGACCTAGGCAGTGAAACACTCTCGTAAGAAGAAGGAGACATAATTGTCTATTCAATGTGCAATACTTTTCATTTCACTAATTGTAAGATAACCAATCCTAAGGGTTTGTTCCAATGATGTGAAGATTTCCTAAGTTCTAGCTAGCACACAATCAACAAAGTCCCTGACAACGACACCAATGATGAGTAGTGAGGTATTCCTACGCTTAACCATACGAATACGAGTATGCATGCATGATCCAGTTGAATTCCAAGGACTAAGTGCTTATGCACCTTTACAGAACCCAAACGAGTTAGTCAATCGTTGTCTTCCCAAGCTTACTCATATAGTGCAATTGTATGATTAAGTAAACTTGAGGTATATGATTTTTATATATTTTTATGCTTTATGTCCTGGTGCTACAAAGGGAGAAGTGAATTGATTAAGTAACCAATTTAATTTAACTAATTGACTATGCTCTAACTAGTCCTACCACCAACTTTCGTTCCCACTTGTTGTCCACATCCTGAACCAGTGTAACACTATTGGGGTTACCAAACGTTAATTGTTACTGGGTTACCAAGTGTTTCACGCATGCTCGAAGTGGTCCTACTGAGTGTGCTTACTTGGGGGAGTTAATAAGAAAAGAGAGAGAACATTGATTAACTAAGGAAAGCATTAAATAACTGTAAATAACATTAAATAAGTGATTCTAAATACTGCAATGTTTATCACAAAGTTCATCTTTATTTCTAGCCACAAGGTGTTCTTAGGTACACAAACAGTAGGCACCCCGAAGGTTACTTATCCCCAAGGTAACCCAAGATAGTTCCACCAACCGTTGATGTACTATCCAAGTGGAACTCCACCACAACCCATCAGGCAACATCAACAGTGGCAACATCCACAATCATAGGGGATGCCACCGCCGAGACAACAATACCCTTACTGGCAATCAGACCCGTATGGCTATTACGTGCAGCAGCCGGTTTCTCCAAGTGACTCTATAGGTTACGCAACTCCACAACATCACTATTAGGTTTAGGAGTATTTTAGGACTCCTTCTCCTACGGGAGACACTCCACATGCGTACCATACTCCGAATCCATCCGCCACTCTTACACCGGTAGTTCCACTACCACCTGCTTCAACAATGCAAGGGGAACTCCCTACTCAACCGCAGCAACGTAATGCTACGAGAGCTATAAACATTCAACCCGCTGCTAGTTCTAACAACTGAAAAAAGAGAAGACCTTTCTTCATAACCAAAAGCCCAAACAAATTCTCATAACCACAAGCGGTTAAGTCTGTGTATGCTCCTTCAACAATTAAGGCTTCGGAGCTCCCTTCAAACCAACAATAGAGCTCAACATAGATGGTTATGTTAACACATACCGTTACCGACTAGATCAAGGTAGGCCACCTTCCCAGGAAATTCTCTTACGCTGGAAGTCCCTTAATCTACCTCCAAGTCACTGGGAACGAACCACATAAGGTTCTTCTTGACTCAAGTTCCGAAGTCAACTTAATCTCATGAGAAATATATCAAGCTTGGATCCTGCCCCAACTCAAGAGGAGAAATATTCAACTAGAGCTAGTAGACCAATCCATCACCATTCCCTTAGGATTAGTGGAGGACATCATTACCACTATGTGTGGTTGGTCATACCCAGCTGATTTCCTAGTGATAGAAGTTAACAATAACAAAGGAGACTTCCCAATTATAATGGGGAGGGTATGGCTATGTACAATAGACTCATGCCTGGGGATCCATGATCTTTCCTTGGAAATATCTAAGATAAACATTTATGGAAAGATCGAGAAGAAGAAAGTTCCATGCATCACATACAGTGACTCAGAGGGTGATGACATGGAGGAATGCTCCGCATCTCTTCCATGCAACTGGTGTGCCCAAGAAACTCAAATACAAAGGTGCCTGTATGTAGCAACCGCACAACAAGTGGACACCCTATGGTTGACAACTAATCAAAAGAGAAACCCACCAACATGCATGGAATGAACTGGGGAAACAACTCACGCTCGTAACGAAGGCATAGATCCATTAGAATATAAGCATCACCAACTTCCAGCCCTTAACCTAAAAACATCAATCAAGAGAAGTTGGACACTTCTAAGAAATTCAAATAGGCACTCATTATTTTGGATCTCTCCCTCTCAATTCATTCATGGGGGAGATAGCCACCTATGCTGATCATTCGAGGCCCTCAATTCTTTTAAATTTTTGTTTTACACGTTTTTGTTTTACGCATTTTTGTTTTGCACATTTTTTTTTACAAATTTCTTAACTTTTCTTGTTTTTATTTTACAACATCGTTTATACTTTTTTATTTCTTTGTGTATGTGTTCTATTCATCTTGTCAAGTTTGTCATTTAATAAGTGTTCTTCATGATGGTATGAACTATTTTCCTATTGATTGCTAATGTTTGGTTTTTACCTTTAAGTTATGATGTTGATACTAGGGTATGTTCCTTTTGATATGACAAGCAATGAGTCCACTTCATCCATTCATCCACAAATTCTATGGTCTTTCTTGGCTTGGAACTATACAGTCCCTTTCTTCAAAATAATAAGAACTTTAACGAATCGGTGATTGGGTATTTTCCAAACTAAGGAAGGACTCAGGATTGAAAAGGGTGTGACTTCAAGGGAACTTGATGCATTTGTGTTGGCCATTCTCTTGGGTACTTGGATGTTTTTCTTGTTGAGTTTTCTTACCATTCTGATGTTGCCACATTATGAGGAAGCTGAGCAAATAAAAATAACAAAGTCTTTGCATGGTGTGGTTCTCACGGATAAAAAAAAACTATGGAAATTCAAAGCATGCCCCTTAGACAAAATAATTCTTTGGGCTACAAGCACTGGTTATGGAACTCAAAATAAAAATGTTCCCTCTAACTAAGGCCCTTCTCGCTTCCCATTCTTCTCCTCTTTCGTTTCGTTGGAATGGTGGTGGCTCTTAGAGAAGACATTCTTGTTACTTCAGGAGGATGGATTGGCCGAATGCATTAATGCGAAGTCACTGGATGTGGTTTGTTTGAGGCCATATTTGGAATGGGAGCTGCTAAGTCACATTAATCATCAAATACACAAGGGGCTGTACATCACCTTGTTCTTGGGATTCCATTCCATTCTCTTCTCTCCATCCTTCTCTCCATTGTTCACCTCATTGCCGGTTGTATCATTAGTGTATATCTTGGTGGATGCATTGTTTCTTTTCGGTAAATTCTTGCGATTAAGAATTTAACTCTTGTTATGAATGACATTCCCAGAGCCTACGGACTCTTTGAATGTGGATTTGTCAGGGCATTAAAGGCATGAGCCTACTTTGGGGAGGACCCACTGGCATT
>MNCI01006048.1:386887-401151 GCA_015680685.1 Gnetum montanum | reverse complement strand
GGGAACGGATACTGATGCTAGGTTAATTAAGACTTAGTTAGTTAAAGTTAGTTAATTAGTCTCTTCATCCTTCACCTCATTATCATAGGAGATAAAATAGAAAAGTTATAAAAATCACATACCTCAGACTTACTTAACCATACACCGTGACAAATACAACTGAGTCTAGGAAGACAATGAATGATTAACCTTAAGTGTTCCATGAGGCATGTAGGCACTTAGTCTGCAGAGTTCAACTGGATCGCGTGTGTAACGCTTGTATTCGTATGGTTGAGTGTAGGGGTACCTCGCCACTCATCAAAAAGAAATAACATCCTATTTCAAGAAAGGAAGAGAAGCACTTGCTAAGAAAATGCAAAAGAAAATTGTTAAAAAATGAATTCTCCTTTCAGCTTTTTTTTTAAGGTATGGATTTATAACAAAAGTGATGAGGTAGTGTATGAGGTAAGGAAGTGTACTACATGAGATAGCACACCAAGTGAGGTAACACATTAGGTAAGGCAACGTACCATATGAGGTAGTACATAAGCTGAGGTAGCATGCAACACGAGGTAGTGTATGAGGTTAGCTAGTGCACAAGGTGAAACACTACCAATGGTGTATCACCACTCACTAAAACAATCCCAAACTATAGATTTGAATGCACATAAATAATTTCATGCATCTTAGGTTACATAGAGATATAGAATTTCCACTAGATGGCTCATTACTTAGGATCCCTAGTGTAGATACAATGGCTTCAATTATAGGATACAAAGATATCTTCTATCTTTATAGTAGCTTTGGCTACCTAATTGTTCCAAAACATATAGGTCTTATTTAAAAACCACTTGCCATTGGTGAATAAGATGGGCAATAGTGGAGAGGTTTGTAGGTACTTTCTCATCTCCTGTGGAGTGAACTCTAAGAAGGGTTTGAAGTTTAGCTTAGTAAGTACATTGGCCATAACTGCCTTGTCATTGATTGCTCTAATACACTTCTTAGGGAGTGTCACTTGTGTTTCTGTTGTAGTAGTAGATGGTGCTAGTGCCTCTTCTTGGATAGATTATTTAGTTTGGAGTATTGGCTAGTGTACTAAGTGTACCTACTACTCTTCTTATCCTTGTCTCCTAGCCTTGGATTACTACAACTAGTCCCATCCTTGTTCACATCCATCCCTTGGCATCTTCTCTCTTTGTTGTGAAGGTTTATTGGCCTTAGGAACACATTTTGATGCCATCTTTAATTACCCACGGGGTAATTGTTAGTTTTTGAGATTTATTTATGATGATCAAAACCCTTATTGATCCCTTGGTTAGACCAAAATTTTGAAAAATATAACATTTATGATGTAAGGTGATTGTGACTTTTATATTTCTAAAGCCCTAAAGCAACTAAAAGATCATTTTATTAGTTATTTTAAAGGTTACCTAAAACTTTCAAGAATGGAATTAGAAAATTTTTTAGTTCATGTACTAGGAAGGCTTTGGAGCTTGAAAATGGAAAGAACACCTTCTGTGTTTTGAGGAAAATGTGAGAGAAATGAGAAGGGGTGTTGAGTATTTATTTATTTTTTTGTTGTGAAATTACAAGTGTAGTATATGTGATATCCATTTTCCTTAGCATTTTAGCCTAAAATTTTGTCATTTTTCTACATCTAATGGATCTCATAGCTTCTTAACGGTTGTTAGGCTAGAGTGTAGATTCCATTGATGCTTGCAATGGTTCAAATAATAAAACATGAATCTTGTTAACTTAAAGTTGATAAAAAATGAGAGGTTTTACGAGAAAATCATCAAAATCCAATTTTAAATTAAATATAAAGTGAGGAGAAGTGTGTTCCATAATGATGCATAAGGTTGATGAAGTTAATCATAATGCTTTAGAGAGTGTGAGATTTGTTATTGATCATGATTCCCAATAGTAATACAAGTGGCTCCTCCCTAAAGTGGACTTATGTTCATAATGCCCTTGTGTAACCACTTCTACAAGTATATGTGGGCATCTTAGAATTTAAATGTGGTTAAAATCCTACACTATGCTATATAAGACTATACAATTCATACTTGTAACATGCTAGTGAGGTGAAATGGAATAAGAAGGATTAGAGAATTAGGATGTGAGGTATCTTACCATGGTCATCGTAGGTTGTGCATATTATACGTGATTAGAATGACCATCGTACTTGTCTATTAGGGTTCCAAACCAAGTTCAATCACTTACCAGTGACATTACATTGTATCATCTTGGGCCCTTCATCATGAGACTAAAAAGGCATCACACGAAGAAATCGCCATTCAATAATAAAATTGGAAAATAAACATTCAAAAGATTGAGAATAATTAATTAATTATTAAAATTTGGTGCATTTCTAATGGTGATGACTTTGTGTGAATCAAAGTTTGTAACCTCTTTTACTACAATTGCTTTTCCTTTATGCTTGTATGTCCTTGCTTGCTTTCTTCCTAATTTTCTTTTCTTGCTCTTTGGAACTTTCTTCACTTTTTCTTTCATTATCTTTAATGTAAATTGAAATTATTTGTCCATGGAATCTCATGTCTTATCAACCTTGGGTAAAATTTCAACAAGATTTTTAGATCAGCAACATCTTCCATTGGACCACTTCCTGTAGTGGGGCCTCTTTTTCTAGCTCACAAATATGGATCTCCTTGTGAGGAGCTAGATTCTTGTTATTCTTATGTACCTTCCCTCTTTTGGAATTCTTCTTCTTCTTTAACCACTTATCAATCAACATCTAGATTTTATTTTCTTTGTGTTCTTAGAATCTCCCTTCAGCATATATCTCAATAGTCTCATTGGTTCTATTCCAAAGCCCATCTTTATCATTTGCCTTGGATTTGAAACATAATTTCTCAACATTGACACATGAAACACATCATGCATCCTCAATAACTATAGAGATAAACTAATTTGATATGCCACTACTTCAACTCTTCTCAAGACCTTAAAGAGCCCAACAAACCTTGGTGTGAATTAATTTGATATCCAAACCTCTAACATATGACTTAAAGTAACTATCTTTATTTGGGAATTCCAATTGCTAAGAATTTTTTTTTTGTTTGTAAAACCTCTTTAGCCACACCCAGAAACATTTAAAAATTAAATTTTGTAATAGAAAATGATAAATTTTACAAAACAATGCCATAGACGAGATGCATAGGATATACTTTTGAGTCACACTACCCAAAAACTAAATCTACATATATACACCCACTCAACATAGTTCATTTTTTGCAATTTCTTTTAAATGAAAATAGAATTGATGATGTTTGGACCCATTTACTTTTAAGTATTATATTATTAGCTTTTAAAATATATAATCATAATAAAATATTTGCATAATCCATCTACACTTTCATGAATATGATATTAAAATTTATATAGAGCAAATTTAATACTAATTGTAAATTACTTTTTGGTAGTATAGAATTGTAATTTCACCAGTTTTGCCACTCACTAGGCATGGAGTTTCTCAAAAAAGAAAAAAGGTTAGAGAAAGACTATTATATCCGTTATACAAATTATGGTACAATAGATTATGTATGTATCATAATTTTATTAGTACTTTTTACAAAGGAAATGTTTAGGTAGAGGGTTGAAGAGTTTGAACACAACTTCATGTTGGATTCCGAAAATGTCTGAAATTGTGGAACATTAATACCTTTGTGACAACCCATCATGAGGATGGAACGAATAAATAATTCATTAGAATAGAACGGACTGGACTCTCTGGTAGATGCTTTAAATAAAAACGCATATACTTTCCCTGGTCAAGCTTCTTCTTCTTCAATTATGGGTAGAAATTTCAGGGAAAACGCGTTCGGCTGACCACTTTTTATTAAAAAAAAGCAGAAAATGAGATTCTTGGCCAACACGGCACTGATGGTGAACATAAAACAATCGTGTTTATAATAAGGGTGAACATAAAAAGCATTAAGGGTGAACATATACGGATGCTTTTATAATAATAAAAAGCGATGACTGTCCAAATGTCACCTCAGGGAGGAGCGCGTTCAATGATTATCCGAGAATTTCATACGGAATGCAGAAATTTGATTGACCATTTTTCATACGGAATGCAGAAATCAAGCTTCGTTCCCTCTCCATAATTTCATTTGAAAAATTTAAAATGAAGCAATGAAGCTTCTTCCTGTTCTTTTTAATTTCGTTTAAAAAATTCAATTGAGCTTCCTGGTCCATCTTCTTAGTTTTATTTGAAAAATTCAGGAAAACGCGTTGTGTTACCACTTTTCATACGGAATACAGAACTCAGAATCCCGTGCAACACGACCTTAAAGCCCAGCAGAAACTGATGTTACCCATAAATGTCCAAAAAAGTCACCAAAGGTAGGAAGATTATAGGAATGCCAATCTGAAAGGAAAACGAAAATTACGCAGGAAACAGAACTCCCAAAAAGTTAAGCAGTTTCTCGTCCACAGATAAAGAACAACTTCAATTTAATACATTATTTAACTATGCACAAAAATTTATTTTGAAAAGTCAATGTCGAGATAAAAACGTTTAAATTGAGCTCAACATCAACAGCAATTATGTATTATTACACCTTCCTGCCTTCCCCTACCTCTGCAGCATCACAATGGCCTCCTCCTCTGCTGCTCTTCCTTTTTGCCTTCTGCTTCTGCTTTGTTTGTGCTCCTCTTTCTTTGTTGCTCTTGTTAAAGCTTGCACACATCATGACGGAGCTTTGAATGATATGAGAGCTCTCATTCAATTCAAAAAATGCATCACCAGCGATCCACTCTCTCTTCTTCACCATTGAAACGATCATGATCCCAATGCATGCAATTGGACTGGAATCAGCTACTCCACCAAACATCATGGCCGAGTTGTGAACATATTTCTGGAAAGTGCCACATTGCGTGGATCCCTGTCTCCCCACCTCTCCAACTTATCATTCCTGCAGGTACTTGACATTGGCAATAACTCTTTCTCTGGTCCGATCCCATCATCCCTGGGCACTTTGCATAGGCTTAAAGTATTTGATCTATGATTAAATGAATTTGAAGGTGGGATTCCTTATCAGATAGGAAACCTTTCTTCATTGCAATTTCTTATTCTGTGTACAAATTCCTTCGTTGGTGACATTCCTCAGTCATTTGTAACACTCCAAAACCTTAAGTACTTCAATGTTTACAAAAATCAGTTGAATGGACAAATCCCTTCATGGCTGGGAGCACTCCACAAACTTGAACTCCTTGAGCTTGGTTATAACAACATTCACGGCATCATTCCTGCTCAACTGGGCAACCTTTCTTTCTTGCAACATCTGAGTATTGGGCCCAATCATCTAAAGGGTTTGATTCCTTGTGCACTTGCCTGTCTCTACCGTCTCACTAAAATTTTTCTTGGCCAAAACCTTCTGAGTGGAACAATTCCTTACTGTTTAAGCAACCTCACCACTCTTACAATGTTTGACTTTTCTGTCAACAATTTGCAGGGTCATCTTCCTACCTGGCTGGGCAGCTTTAACAAACTACAGAATTTAACTTTATTTGAAAACTGATTCACTGGCAACATCCCACACTCATGGCACAATCTCACCCAACTCCAAAACCTTCAATTGTCCAATAACAGATTGTCAGGAATGCCACAGTTGTGGTTGACAACAGGCTGGACTCAACTCACACATTTTAACATTGGCCACAATTACTTCACCAGTGGACTGAGCATGCCCACCCAGCCTATTCCAATCCTCCTAACTCTATCCAATTCATCTCATTTAATTCATCTACTTATATATAACAACCTTTTAACCGGAACGTTACCGCCCAACTTTGGGAGCTCTTTGCCCAATCTTCAGGTTTTAGGCTTATCTGACAATTATATCTCTGGCCACATACCTCCCAGTGTAGGAAACTTTTCATCTCTTTTTGAGATTAATCTGTCCAACAACTTATTCAACGGTACAATTCCACTTCAAATTGCAAATATGAAGTCACTACAAAGCATTGATCTCCACAGAAACAAGCTAGAAGGCCACCTTCCCAAAGAGATGTCTCTCTTGAACAAGTCACTTGGCTATCTGTATCTCTCAAATAATATGTTATCTTGTTTCATTCCTGCTAATATTGAAAAACTGGTTAATCTACGGGAGCTGCACCTTGATAGGAATCTGCTGTCAGGAAAAATTCCTTCAGAGATAGGAGACTGCCCTGTTCTTGAAGACCTTGTACTATCAGCAAACAATCTGTCTGGGCCAATTCCACCAGAGGTTGCCGGTATCAAGACCATTGTATTTCATTTTGATTTGTCAGCAAACAGCCTGACAGGAGAAGTACCTCCGGGAATAGCAGGATTACAAATGGCACAATATATAAATCTTTCAAGCAACAATCTTTCTGGAAACATTGCATCTTACATGGATAGCTGGTTGGATGCCCGTCAAATCAATCTCAGTTTTAATCATTTCAGCGGTAACATTTCCAAATCAATTGGGTATAAAATCACCCAGCTTGAAAGCATAGATCTGTCTGGTAACAACTTTACCGGACCTGTGCCTGCATCCCTTTTCAATCATTCCAATCTCCATTTTTTGAACTTTTCCTATAACAACTTTGATGGAGAAGTCCCCTGTCTGCACAGTTCTTCCTCAAAGAAGCTAAGATTGACAGGATGCTCGTTTCTTGGTAATTTAAATTTATGCGGAAGATGTTTTGGCCTGAAGGCTTGTCTACCATCTCTTACTCAGCAACACAAATCTCATTTTAACAAAAACAGTATTCTGAAAATCATGCTTGGCATTCTAGGTGGCCTTCTGTTGCTGGTTGTTGCAGTGATTTCATTGATTTTTAGAAGAACCAAAACATCCAAAGGGCAAACTCTATGGGTAAGTGAAAAATTCCTAAAGATATCTATGCAAGAACTTCAAAGGGCAACAGACAATTTCAGTGCTTCAAACTTGGTAGGTGAAGGCAGCCATGGAAAGGTCTACAGAGGTGTCTTAAGCTCGGACATGGTAGTTGCTGTAAAATGTTTCTTTTCTGCTGAGCAACACGGAACTGTGAAAAACTTCAAAAAGGAATGTCATGCTTTAAGGAAAGTAAAGCATCGCAACATTTTGAAGATTATCACTGTGGTATGGTCCGATGAATTAAAAGCTCTGGTTATGCCTTTCCTTACTAATGGAAATCTCCATTCTCTTCTTCACAGCACAGAAGATGGTCAGTTGACCCCATTGAAGTTGGCAATGAGAATGAAAATACCCATAGAGTTGACAAAGGGACTTGCGTGTTTGCATCATGATTGTGATTTTCAGGTCATCCACTGCGACATCAAACCAGAGAATGTATTATTGGATGATGATATGACTGTCAAGTTTTCTGATTTTGGAATATCTCACCTTATTGGAGATTTTGATGGTTCAACAACATCTCTCTTGCTTTGAACGGTTCTGCTAGTTATATTGCCCCAGGTATATGCATTTTATTTTTATCTTTTTTAGAACATCTATATATTTTGTTTGATGATAAAGTGGGCTAAATTTTAATTGATGATTTTTTAGAGTATGGGATTGGACAAAGAGTTTCTATCAAAGGTGATGTATACAGCTTTGGAGTTGTTACTTTGGAAGTGATCACCAGATTAAAGCCCACACATGAAATGTTTTCAGGAGATGTCACATTACCATTGAGGATCTCTAGGGCCTTGAAAGGAAAATCAGGGCATGAAAGACTAGAAACAATTAAAGATATAATAAAGATAGCAAACCAAGATGGAGGTGGAATTGAGATGGATAAAGATGTTGAAATGTCAACAGTGGAAAGCATTTTAATGGTAGGTTTAAGATGCACTTATCAGAATGCCTCCATGAGGCCTACTATGAAAGAAGTTGAGCTATTTCTACAATCAGTGTATCCTTTGAATCTCCAGAATCAAAGGACACTATCAAGAAACTTGGAAGACATCATTAGGATTGTGGAATCACAACCCCCTTTGCACTTCAAAAAGATAGAAGCTGAAAGTTCAACATTTTCTTCTGATTAGTGATTCTAAGTAAGTCTTTAGAAATAAAAAAATTAATTTTCATCTATGTCACTAAGCCCTAATGATTTTTCTTTATGCTTCCTTATTTGTACAATTCATTTGTTCTTAGCATGTAGATACTTACTATTTGTAATATTGGTGATGTGTAGGATTTGCTTCATCTTGTAATGGAAGAGTGTACCCTGGTACCAATGCTTCAGATGTGTGAATTGCTGTTTTATTTTACAGAAACCATCTGCAACTTCATTTAATTAGTCACTTTTAATGCTGAAAACAAAAGTAGAGCACGAATTAATGTTTACTTTTAAGTATTTTGTATTATTATTTAATTGGAAAAGTACACTCAACTAGGTCACCTTTGCATGTCAAGAGTATCCCATGATGCTTGTTCTTCTTCAGCTATGGTTGATCAAATTCTTATCGTGCTTTGTAATTTTTCCGTGGTCATGAATGCATATCAATAAATCTTTATATTTGTGGCTTGGGCTTTGCAGAGTTGGGGTGAAATCTTTTGCATAAGACTAATCTGTTCTGAGGTTCTTATTATCCCTAAATAAACATTTTAGAATTAAAATTGTGCAAGCATTCGCTATATGCTTTGTAGGATGACAGCTTCATGATTAATAAAAGATCTTGTTTCAATCCACTACTCAACTTCCTGGATAATTTAATATCAAAATTAGTTCTAAGGTAACATCTGCTTCATTCTTGTGGGTAAGGTAGATGTTCATTCAACATTATACCATTTTCATGGAGGGAGGAACTGTGTAATTAAAATGATAAAATAATTTTGAGTTAAAAATTGAAATCTTTTCATTGCTAATGTCAGTAATTAATTGATTCCTTTACAATCATAACAATCATGTCTATGTTTGGCAGGCTCTGTAATTGCATACCACAGAGTCCTGGAGAATCTAAAAGATTACCAATTTTTGGGCTTCTCCTAAGACGTACATGTAACAACCACACGTTCATGAATGCTCCATGCGTATATCTCAAGGACGGTGTTTTTTGATGTCCAAATGTCCCACCAATGCCAAGAAGAATCGGCGTACCTGAAAGTCAACAGAAGCTTGGCAGTGGGCTTGTAACGTGAACATGGCGTTCACCTCTTCCAGTTTGTTCAAATATGGTGGTGCTACGCACAAATTCGAGTTTCCTTGTCATGATTTTGGAACGTGCATTATGTTCTTGTTGCGGAATGTGAATTGTGAAGCTTGAAAATGGACGCACTGCATTTCTTTCTTTCTACGAATCATTGTTTGTTACTTTTCTTTTTTGTTTTTTCTTTTTCTCTTTTTCCACCGCCATGATCTTCAATGGATCGACTGACGTGAAATCCAAGTTCCTTGCCATGTATGAGGTCCTCAAATCTGAGATTTTGGTAGATCCAGCTATTTAATACATGTCGGAGGCTGGCCAATGGCTTGAGAAGATGCAGGATTATAATGTTCCAAATGGAAAGCTTAATCGTAGTATATGTGTAGTTGATAACTATAAGCTTTTGAAAGGTGAAGATGTATTCGAAGATGATTTTTTCTTACATCTGTGGTTGGATGATACATTGAATGGCTTCAACCGTATTTTCTTATTTTGTATAATATCATGGATGCCAACGAGTGCGGCCCAACCCATGCATGCCTCCACAAAGTTATGGTTGGCTTGCCATGGTTGTAGTTTGGGTGGCATCAGTGATGTCCTTATAATAATGGTATAATAATGGTAGGATAGGTGAGGGGTCAAGGGTACATATGAGAATGATGCATGGTCTAGCAACAGGTATTGCACTATGCAGTGCAAAGCCTTGGATGTTCAAAAGATTTTTTTATTTAATTTTAATACATGTTTCAAATGGTTGCAAACTTTAACTATCATATGTTACTCATTTATTAAATATGTTATGGTGGTGTGTTCAATTACTTCATGGTTTGGTTAAGTATTTCATCTTCTATAATGGTAAATTGCCTTTTGATTTTTTTTTAATTATTTTCTAAAGAGAATAGTAATGCTACTTCTCTTTATTGTTGTGACACTTGTAGTTATGAGCTATACAAAAGAGGAAGCCAAACAATGTGGAAGGGGAATGGCTAAAAGTAAGAAAGTTTTTAAAAGCCAATGATCAAAGTAGGGGGAGGGGTAGGTTGTGGTGGTTGGAGTTGAGGTAGAAATTTCTAAAATTCTAGAGCTCACATGATCTGTTAACTCATCCTCATAAAGATAAGTCCTAACATAAGCATTTGTTAGAGGAAGTTCATCAACTAGAGGCATGTGCTAGCTCAAGACCTAATAATCCAAATCAAAGAATTAATCTAAAGGTAAGTCCTGAGACCATTTTCTTGTAGATGTGTGTGTCTATTTATTTTATTGTCAATTTGAAAAATTCATTAATTTGGTTTCTTGTTTTACTTTCAAATTACATTTTAGAAGTTTATGGTTGTGAACTCTATTAGTTCCTCAAATCAAAATTATAGTTTATGCCTCAAAGTATTTTTGTCTGAATTAGATTTTATCTATTTCTTCTTTGAAGCACTTAAATTTATTTTTCTACTTTTACTTAACACCCATATTTATAAATTGAGCATATGTGCTTTATAATATTTTAATTCTAAGCAAATAGAAATATTGTTTACTTTGATGTAATAAAGTATTTATATTTTGCATTTCAAATTGTGTTTATAATTAATACCATTTTAATGATTCTATTTTTACACACCACATAAACTCCAGTAGTTGACACTATTCCCAAGTTTTTGTACCTATATGGGCAATGTTGTAGGCAATAGTCTCTTTAAACATGTCAATTCAAAGGGTATTGTCATCAAAATTTATGCATCAACACTTGTGACTTGGGGTTACTAAGCCAAGACTTGTATGACTAGGCTAACACCTCATTAAAATATCTAAAATTATGAAGTTGAAAGTTAAATAACTAAAATGAATACTACTTATTTATAATTATTTCTTTGTTATTAAAATTTATGTAATAAAACCTTTTTCACAAGCTTCCTTAACCTATTTTTTTTTTGTTATGTAATGTAGTCAAAGATATCATAGAGATATTTCAATATTGTTTGTATTGCATAGTGGACAATTAATTCTCTAAGAGGAATTTTGAGCCATCTCATGAGTGGCATGGTACCCCTACACTCAACCATACAAATATGAGCATTCACGCATGATCTAGTCGAACTCCACAGACATACTAGTTGTGGTATCTAGATAGTTACTCATTGATCACAGTTTACTGTCTTCCCACCTAGACTAGTGTTTGCTCTGTCACATATGGTTTAGTCCAGAGTGAGGTGTATGATGTGGTCCTAAGCTAGTGCTACTCCTAGAGGCAATGGAAATAACTTTGATTAACGTAAGAGGGAAAGGGTCAAGAGAGTCTAAGCTAGCCCAAGTACGATGAGCATCCTTCCCTTAATCATCCGTACACATCTTGGACCTCGTGTACTACTATTGGGATTACCAAGCACATGTCCTAGGTACGCTACTGGGATACCAAGTAGTCATACTTAAATGCTCATGATTAAGTCATACTCATTTCATGTTTACTAATAGGGATAGGAGTTGAGGGTAGAGAAATATTAATTATGAAAGCAATAAATAATAATTAAAATTAAGTGAATGTTCCAATGATGAAGTAATCTCGATCTTTATTGCTGGTTATGTGCGTGTCCAAGTACATCACATTGAAATAAAGGTTCCATACAATTACAATCATCGCACTACAAGCATGCATTGGGGAAAAAGGGTTGAGAGGAAAAACTGACAAAAAGATCCTACTCTAATACTAACTTCCTATTACTTTCGCATGCTCCCCATTGTGTATTTATAGTCTCAAACAGGAACCACGATATCACGTATTCGATATTGCTTGTCAGGCTACGATATCACATACCCAATATCGCGTACTCGATATCAGGGGTCTAATAACGAGGGTTTGATATTGGGGGTTCAATATTGGGACTCATCAGACCTAATATCTTGTACCTAATATTAGGGGTCCAATAACAGGGGTCCGATATCAGCACTTGGCAAACCATGATTCATCATACCCCCATGAATGAATAACAACTCATCATCAAGTCAAAGAAAGTGAGGAACAAGTTCAATTGATTACACAGTGGATAGGTATGGGATTATTGACTAACTAGAAATTTATTCATGCCACAGTGGAGAGTTGAACACAACAAAATTGGGACACAGACATAGAATTACAAAACTTATTGGAACTCATGTGGTTCAGGTGGCGGTGGATCCTGCATGGGTCTCTTTCCCTTATCTTGTGTTGCAGGATTTAAGATTGATACCATTGAAGAAGCACCTAGTGTTTCTCCTCTTCTATCTGAGGATTATGAGCCATCCATGCTGATGTTCCAATGTTTGATGGAGTCGACACTTTCCATGGACACGGCAGCTGTGGGAACACTTGGGTGCCCTTAACATGCCATGCCACAAATAGTTGTCATTCTTCTTCATAGGCTTGGGCCCTAACCTATCCACCATTTACTTGGCCAGATTGTGCAGTGATAGGAATTCCTTGATGGATGATGAATGTTTGTGCCTCCTTCTTTGCATGGTTTGCATGAGGTCCTTGGATTCTGCCTTCCCTTAGGCATTTAGTTGCACCTTGAGAAGGTCCTCCTTGTTGTCCTCTTTTAGGGGCCATCTATAATCACACAAAGATCAATTATTAGTAAGGTTATTGAAATAAGTTCAATTATTTCATACCTTACTTATTGCCTTTAGTAAATGTTGAATTCTTTGCTTAGTGTGACTTTAGAGTTAGAAATTTTTTCAAGGAAGTTGCCCTAAAAGTTTAATGTTAAACCTGGTTTGTTTAGGTGACACATCAAAGGACACGTAATGGTTTTGAGGAACATTTGATAAAATGATGACAAAGGAAAGAATAGATTTGGCAATGAAGTACTCAGAGGGTATAAAATGATGTGGTGGTGTACAACAAGTACAAATTACAAAAGTCACACAAGTGGGTTCTCCCCAAAGTAGGTTCCAACCTATAATTCCCTTGTGTAGCCACACCTTATAATGTCTGTAGGCACTAGAAGGGTTAAATGTAATCCACACTAGTTCCACAAAACACACACATATAGATACCACCATGATGAGGTATTAATTCAATGCTACACAAGACACAAGTCACAAATACATGGATAGTGAGATGAGGTGAATTGTAGAAATTGGGATATGAGGTAACCGACCCAGGGCACAATGAATTCTGAGTGTAGAACATGATTAATATGTCATTAGCTCATCTCTCCAAAATCAAGACCAAGTCCATTCCTGCGATCAGTTACATCACATTGTTTCATCCAATGATGGATAACCATAAGAGCATCATGATAGCAAGGTGTACGATCACTTGGCGTTTTGTTCAAGGAAGGAGTAATTAGAAATTTGCAGCACACTTGTTTTAACCTTTTTGTCACTTTCTGCTTGGCCGCTTTGGCACACTTTTCTTGCTCTCTTTTTTTTATATTTTTTTTTTGAATGCTTAATCTAGACAAGCTACCTACCTTTAGGAATGGGTGCATGTCTTTCCAGTGGGACCCCCTAAAATAGCATTGGTTTTATTTATTAAGTGCCTTCATTACTCTTACTCCCATTTTGCGTTAGATCTACAAGGATCTCAGTACAACCAGATTGCATGATAGCACCTATAGATGTCACCAAAAAGAATCCACAAGTCCCCTTGATGTCACACCCTAGCCATTTCTTCTTAGTCCATCATTTTTCACTCTGGGCATAATGAGCACAAAATTACTTTAAGTTTTCATGATTTCAAGAATATCATTGTACCTAGAGTAGGAACTCTTATTAATAGAATGGTTGGGTGGATGTGGTGAGCTCACTATCTAAATAATTAATTACCTAAGACTTGATAACATAGAACAACACCTCAACCGATGAGTCACATGAGTGCTTTATTTATAGATGAGATTACTCATAAAAAGACAAAAAGACAAAATAATAAATTGAAAGATGAAAAGCTGGAAAATAAAAAATTGTAAAGTTAAAGAAAATGAAAACATTTATTAATTCTACTATTGTTAGAATGGGGGATACCCCCAATAACTAAATAGTTAAGCATGGCTAGAATTAATAAATGGAAGGTTAGGATCCTTGCATGTTGGAAATATTAGGACTTAATCATACTTACCCCATTGGGGTTCACACACTTGATTAGAGTTGACATAGTAGGGCAAATTATAAGATGTGGTTAATTTATAAG
>MNCI01006048.1:330384-386834 GCA_015680685.1 Gnetum montanum | reverse complement strand
TAAAGAAGGGATTCCTATGATGTTGTGGAGGATTCCCACTGCTATTGATAGTAGAAGCACAAGTAACATTTGTGGGTTTATGTTGTGGTGAAAATCCTTCAGGTACAATTGGTGGAGATGTAGAAGGAGGTGAAGGATGAGAATTTTGAAATTGAGGAGAAGTGTAAGGTACCCAAGGTGGTGGTCCTGTTGGTAAGGATATGGATTGATAGTATTGAGAAGAATAATAATAATGTGGCAAGATAGAGGATGTTGACCTAGTTGGGGAAATAGGATGTTGAACTTGATAAACACTTAGGTTCAGATGGTATGAAGGGTGTAACTAGTTTGGGGATGGCCTCCCCCACAACTGGGATTGTTGCCACTATGATTGAACACAGTATTTCTACATGAACTCTAGATGTAACATTCTTCCCCAATGCTCAAGTAAATGTGACAAGATTCGGCATTGGCCCTTGGGGTGATTGTATAGGAAAATGTTACATTGATGCATATGATTGTTAGTTAAGTTCTTATTCTCTTCAACCCTTCTTTCCAATTGTCTAATGGTATTTTGTTATATTTCTTGGTTCGTCATGATTCTACCTCTAATAGCGTTGGCATATTCTCCACATTTTTCATGTATCCATTCCATCATCCTATTGATCTTTACCTCAACTTCATCTAATGATTGTAGTACTAGCAAAGATGGTTCCACCTCCTTGTAGTGAGTTGATTTCTCCTCTTCATAATCATGGACCCTTGTTGATTTTTGGGCCTACTAAGATTTTTCAACATTCTTCCATTTAGCCATTTCTCTTTCTTCTTTTGCTACCAGCTTGATAAGCTCTTGGAATTTATGGGTTCATAGCTCATATAGTTGACCACAAGCATACATCCCTAGGATCTCCCTTGTTTCATTATAGAGCCCATTTATGATATGATACATTAGCCTTTCCTCAGAGAACCCATGGCCTAGGCAGTTTCTTAACAATGCATAATATCTTTCTAAGGCCATGTCCAAGGGTTCATGCTGTGCTTATTTCCACTCTTGGATTTGTCTCCTCAAGGTTGACACTCTCACATAGGTTTGATATCTTTCATTAAATAGTTCTACCATTGTCGGCCAATGTCGAATTGATTTTGGTTTTAACAACCTATACCATACTTTGGCTTGACCAATGAGTGTCATAAGAAAGAGCTTAAGTTTTTTCTACCTATTATCAATATTTTTTTCCATACATAGGCATCATAGAAGGCTTATATATGCTGTTTCGGATCTAAATCATAGCCTCCTGCAAACTTGAGCTTGGGTAGACAGCTTTCTTTGCAATGCCTAGAGGATATTCGAACAGCCTCTTGTATAGGCATTAGGCTCTTAGTGTCAAGTAGAGGTTCATCGTCACTAAGTAGGTTGTGAGTTTGCGAGTTGAGACAATGTTGTCCTTGTTCATGTTAGAATTCTTGATTTTCTTTATGAGCTCGATTTTTAGTTCTATGTTGATCCCTTGAAAGATAGTCATCCATGTCATGATCTAATGTTGAAGGAGTAGAGGAAGAGAAAGAACTAAAAAACTTGTCCTGACTTTTGTAAGTTTTTCAATCATCCCCTAATATATTCTTGTTAGTTATTGAGAAGGTCCTAGGCCTTTTAGGCCTCCTCATTCTATGGGTTGTCCCATCCTTACTAGAGGTGTCAGAGTTGGTTGACAAGAATCCTTGAATATCATTGGGAAACTCATGAACATATGGAATTCCTGCATAAAGTTGGAAGCTCCAAACTTTGTCTTCATCATATAATTCATTGGTTCTCCAATGAATTGCCTTACTAGTTGTGGTGTTAGCATAGTCTTGTGAGAGAGACATTTTTGTGAGTGGTGTGTGACTTAATTGAATTGAATTTAATTTATTTTCTAAAAGATATATCATTAATACTTTTTTACAACAATCTTGTATGATGTAACTAATCTAAATAACTAACACTGTCCTCGACAACAACACTAATGATGAGTGGCAAGGTACCCCTACACTCAACCATATGAATACGAGCATTCACACATGATGTAGTTGAACTTTGTAGATGGACTAGTTGTGGTATCTAGATAGCTACTCATTGATCACAGTTCACTGTCTTCCCACCTAGACTAGTATTTGCTTTGTCACATATGATTTAGTCCAGAGTGAGGTGTATGATGTGGTCCTAAGCTAGTTCAACTCCTAAAGGTAATGGAAATAACTTTGATTAACCTAAGAGGGAAAGGGTGAAGAAAGTCTAAGCTAGCATAAGCGTGATGAGCATTCATCCCTTAATCATCCATACACATCTTGGACCTCGTGTACTACTGCTAGGATTACCAAGCACATGTCCTAGGTACACTACTAGGATACCAAGTAGACACACTTAAATGCTCGTGATTAAGTTGTAATCATTCCACATTTACTAATAGGGATAGGAGATGAGGGTAGAGAAATATTAATTATGAAAGTAATAAATGACAATTAAAATTAAGTGAATGTTGCAATGATGAAATAATCTCGATCTTTATTGCTGGTCATGTACGTGTCCAAGTACGTCACACTCGAATAAAGGTTCCGTACAATTAAAATCATCACACTATGGGCATGCACTGGGGAAAAAGGGTTGTGAGGAAAAATTGACAAAAAGATCCTACTCTAATACTAACTTCCTATTACTTTCCTATGTGCCCCATTGTGTATTTATGGTCTCACACGAGAACTGCGATATTGTGTATCTAATATCGCTTATCAAGCTGCGATATCATATACCCAATATTGTGTACCCAATATCATGTACCTGATATCACATACTCGATATTGCGTACTTGATATCGGGTACTCATCAGACCTAATATCTTATACCTAATATCAAGGGTTTGATAACAAGGGTCTGATAACGAGGGTCTGATATCAGCACTTGGAAAACCATGATTCATCACTATCTTTTTAACTCAATGAGATCTTATTCTTACCCTATGTTAAATGTGCACTCCAAATGAAGAAGAATAGTATCACATAAATAGTTTATCTTTGAATTAAAACATCTCTTGATATTATTCAAACAGAACTATATTACTCTATATATTTTTTCAAAATTTTTAAAATAATGTATATTTCACCTATGGACATGTTTTTAAACATAATAAATAATGTGCTCTTGAATATTTTATTTTTATAGCCATAAGACTACATTATGATATCATACTTTATATTGAATTACCACCATCACTCTTTTGGAGTATTTATCCAATGGAAATTTGTAGAAATTTTAAATGTAGACTAGAAAGTGACAAAAAGCTTCAAATTCTAAGGTCATCATCTTTACTTCAAGAAGTGTAATATCATATTGTGTTTTTCTCCACTTTGAATTTATTCAGCAACAAGTTGTTGAATTTATGCAGCAATAATTTGTTGAATTTATTCTATTTGTTTCCAATATTTATTTACTAGACCAAAATCTCACACAACACACTCATAAAGAATAATTTGTTTGACAATACCATAATAGAGTTTCTTTTAAATATGCCAAGCCAAAGTAGATTCCTTGTTATATTTTATTTTTAATGTAAATAAGGATTTCATTAAGAATCATATATAAAAACTAAAAGAAATTAACATTAGCTTTATTTTATTTATTTAATAAAAAAATAGACATTGAGGCCCATACCACAACCCTTACCTACACAATAAGGTAAATGTGATCCTCTAAACAAGAATGTCCCACGACAAAACGACTCCACTATAGCACTTGTAAGTAGAGGTAGGAATTAAAGCAGCAACCTCCAAACTAAAAGTTGAGTGTCTTGACCACTATGCTACATCCATGGGTTCAACATCAACATTTTAGAAAAAGGAAAATAAAAGAAAAGCCAACATTAATGTCTTAATAAGAATTCAAAATTTTTGCTAGTATGATAAATAAAAGTACAAAGAAAAATCTATCTAAAGTAGCATTACTTAACCATTCATGTAGCTATCATGTAGCTAATTATTATTATGACTTATAGTTTAGAAGCTATATGTTCAATTCCAAGGGATGTGTTGATTTGATTCAATATAGCTAATTATGGGGTTTTTAAATCCAAAATAATTGAACAGAGGTACACCTTAGGATATATAGTTCAAATAGAACTTTATCATGCATCATTTCCCACTAGAATCAAACCCATGACTTAAAGCTTCCAAATAAATAGTCTTACCACTAGGCTAACACCTTATTGTTTATTATAGCCAATTATGATAAACATATAGATCGAGTTTAAACTAATGATAGTGCTTTTAAATTTTACTTATTAGAAAGATAACAAAGGAAAATAAATAATCTAATTATGATTTTACATAATTAACTAGTCATTGGATATTGGCTTTCTTTAACCAAAATATAATGTAGATAAAGTAGAGTTTAAGGAGGCTATTAAGGTATATAAGGTTGAGTTTAGAAAAAGCCAATCTTAGATTTAGTTTTAAAATATTAAGGTATCTTGCCAACATAAAATAAAAGTCCCAATCGTAATTGAGGGGGAGGGGATGTTGGAACATAATTAGATAGAATGTAAGAGAGTTAGCAAGTTTAAGATAAAGATTATTACTTTCTTTTATGTTTACATAGGATACAAAACAAGTTGCAAGTTCAACTTATGATTCAAGAATTATGGTTTCTTCTAAGTTTTAGAGTTATGTAATAAGAAAATATTAATTATTGGGTTAAAGTAAAATAAAACACTTTGGACTTTTAGATAGAGCTATGTTTCCTAGGTGGCGAGGCCTAGGTTTGAATCTACATATAGGCATTTGAAAATAGGTTAGGATTTTGCTCATTTACTAGTCCTCCCAAGATCCTACTTAGTAGGAGGAATAATCAGTTATTCCTTTCTATATTATTTTTGGTTCTTTCTATTAAGAGCTTTGGTTATGCTTTTCCTAACTAATGGCAATGTCCATTCTCTTCTTCACACCACAAAAGATGATCATTTGACCACATTGAAGTTGGCAATGAGAGTGAAAATACTAACCTAATTAGCAAGGGGACTTGCCTATTTGCATAATGATTACAAATTTTATATCATTAATTGTTACATCAAATTAGAGAATGTATTATTGGATGATGATATGAATGTTAAGCTTTTTGATTTTTGAATATCTCGCTTCATTGGACACTTTGATGCTTTATTGGTTATATTGCTCTAGATATGTGTTTTTTATTCAAACCTTTGTTAATATATATTCTTCTTGGATGATGAGGAAAGAACACTGATGAGCAGTGAATACCCCTACACTCAACCATATGAATCACTAAGAATTCACATGCAATTTGGTCAAATTCTGTGAACTCTATGTCTTTCAGTACACTAGTCTTTAGGAAGTGAACTTGCCCTAACAATTATTTGTTGTCTTCCTAGTTTCACTTGTGATATGCAACGGTATGATTAAGTGTAATCAAGGCATATGATTTTTATTATTTTTATGTTTTATATTTTGAGTTCTTAAAATAAAGGATGAAGGGAATGACGTAATTTAATTGCTAATTTAATCTAACTAACTAACTAATTTCTAACTAATCCTAAAATAAGTATCTAGTCCCACTTTCCATGCACATCTTAAACATGTATAACGCTGCTAGGATTCCAAATGTTAAGCATTATTGGGATTACCAAGTGTTATTCACTTCCTCGAAGTGGTCATACTTTTGTGCTTAATTAATTACTATTTAGCTTAGCTAGCTTAATTTCTTAATTAGCTTAATTATTGAAAACATTGAAGGAAATTGCATGAAACATCAAATGAATAAATAAAATATTTAATCTAGCCAAAGTGTTGCAAGGTTTATCAGAAATCTTGTCTTTATTGTTGCACACACTATTGTGCTTAGGTGTACAAATTTATAATCTTTTATAAAATTAGGTGTTCATGATAATAGAATTGAACACCCTGGCCAGACCTAACATCTAACTCCTCTGGTAGTTGAAGAACAAGGGAGAAGATTCACTAATCATGAAGGGTCCTCGTCACATGATGCTACTACTTATTCCTTGATGAAGACAATCACATCCCTAGTCCATGCTTTCCACTGCACTCAGAACAAAATCATGGATTAGTGTGCAATGTGTAACTTATAGCTTTTAGGTACTTTGTCTCGTCAATAGTTACACCTAGCTTGGTTGTGATTATGATGAATTGATTCTTTTAATAGAATTAGCTAGAAGATTGAAAAATATGGTGAAATGCATAAGTGGTTCATTCTTAAATTTTGAAAAGCCTAAATGCAATGAAATGCTTGAAGAGGGTTAAAGAATTCAAAACAATAAATAGAAAAGGATTTCATTGAAAAACATTGTGAAGATGTGTACAACTGGATATCATTGATAAGACATGCAAAAGGATTTGATCGTGAGAATGCCTAAGGATAAAGAACTTAACTAATCCAACCAAAAGGTATGCAAGTGAATCCTCCCCAAAGTAGGCACATGCCCTTTGTTGCCCTTGCATATCCTCAAACCAAGGAGTCCATGGGCCCCATCGGTGATTAATGATTATGGAAAGTTAAGTACAAAAAGCTAGAAGAAACTACCTAAGAATTTTGACACATCAAACCAAGACATTAAACAAGGACATGAATACTAACAGTGAGGTTAGACATGGAAAGCATAGATAGATGATAGAGAAAAAGTGGAATGGAGTTCTCAATTAAGGTCACACGAAATCCCTCATGAATTTTATGGTTAAAAGACCTAATAAATTCCATCCTTAGTCTAGACCAAAACCAACCATGTTTAGTGACTTTGCATCACCACTCTAAGATTAGCCCACTTCTTTGAGACATAAGAATGCTCACACAGAACAACCACCATTCTTTATTTAAGAAAAAAAGAGAAAGAGGAAGTGAGGAAAGGCCTTAATTAGAGGGGACCTTCAGGCATGGGTAACATATCTTTCTAGTCCCATAACCAGTGCTTTTAGCCCATTTATTTTTTCTAAGGGATTTTCTTTAAGTTCTCATCATTTTCTTTTATTTTTCATTTTTTGGATGGGAACGACACCATGCAAAGACTTATTCAACTTCTTGTTATTGGTTGACACAGAATTATAAGAAATCCATGAAAACACCCATGCATCCAAGTAAGTAGAAGAGTACAAAGAGAAACAGGAAGTGAGGAAACGCCTTAATTAGAGGGGACATTCAGGCATGGGTATCATGTCTTTCTAGTCCCATAACCAGTGCTTTTAGCCCATTTATTTTTTCTAAGGGATTTTCTTTAAGTTCTCATCATTTTCTTTTATTTTTCATTTTTTGGGTGGGAACCACACCATGCAAAGACTTATTCAACTTCTTGTTATTGGTTGACATAGAATTATAAGAAATCCATGAAAACACCCATGCATCCAAGTAAGTAGAAGAGTACAAAGAGAAACAGGAAGTGAGGAAATGCCTTAATTAGAGGGGACCTTCAGGCATGGGTAACATGTCTTTCTAGTCCCATAACCAGTGCTTTTAGCCCATTTATTTTGTCTAAGAGATTTTCTTTAAGTTCTCATCATTTTCTTTTATTTTTCATTTTTTGGATGGGAACCACACCATGCAAAGACTTATTCAACTTCTTGTTATTGGTTGACACAGAATTATAAGAAATCCATGAAAACACCCATGCATCCAAGTAAGTAGAAGAGTACAAAGAGTATTGAGTTTCTTTGAAGTGACACCATATTCAAACCTTTGAGTCCTTTCCAAGTTTGAAAACTTCCAAGGTCATAAGTTTGTTAAAGTTTTATTAATGAAAAAGGACCTCACACGTCTAGAACCAAAAACACTATAGAGTTTGTGGATTGGTGGATGACGTGAACTCATTGCCTATTTCATGAAAAAAAACCATGTCTTAGTTATTAGTAATAAAATTCAAAGCTATAATCCAAACACTAACAATCAAATAACTAGATAGCACATCCCCACATGAAGAAAACTATACTGTACCTAGTTGGCAATAAGGCACATGATTATTAGAACACAATAAGAAAATCACATCAAAATAAAGAAAAATATAGAAGAAATTGTAAAATATTTAAGAAAAATGAAATGTACTAATGATGTTGTAAAACGAAATTTGGAAAAAAATTAATATAGTAAAAACAAAAAGGTGTAAGATAAAGAAGGCGTAGAACAAAAAGCTATAAAAATAACAAGATGTAAAACAAAAACATGTAAAAAAAAGATGAAAAAATGAGAAGCCACTGATATGATTAACATGGATGGCTATCTCCCCCATGACTAAGATGAAAGGAGGACATTTGAAACATTGAGTGTGGTTGTTCATTTGACAAGGCGTTTGTTGCATTGGCTTGCTTAAGCTTATGGAAAGGTTTGACCTATTGTGTGTTAACCAGCTTCTTTTTGTTTGGGCTCTCAGGTTTGTAGATTAACATGTCTCCATAGGAAAAAGTTTCAAAAATAATATAAGGACCTTTCCACAATGTTTGGAACTTGGTTCGTTGTGGCACATGTGGGGTTCCATTAGAGGTCCTTATTTCCTAGTTGAAATTTGACTTTTCTAATACCAAGGTCATGGCATTTTTTCATCTAGTAGGTTGAGATTTATTAATCTTTCTATTTGTGCTAGACTCAAGTCAAGGTCAAGGTTATAGGTTGTTGAAAGTGTATGGAGCTCAGATTGAATAGGAAGAGTTGGCAATTTTTCGTACACTAGCTCATAGGTAGAGTAGCTTATAAGAAGCTTCCAGATGAAGTGGTAGGCCTAGAGGACATTGTTGAATATCCTATTCTAGTCACTCCTATATCTACTAATTGTTCTCATTAAGATCTTAATTATTTTCTTATTTGTAACCTTATCTTGATCATTAGCTTGGGGATGATAAGGTGTTGTTAATTTATGCTCAACCCCTAAGCATTGCATGAGCTTTCAAAAGGTAGTGCTTGTAAAGTGGTTCCACTATCAAAAATTAATGCATGTGGCACATCAAACCTATTTACAACATTTTGTTGTACAAACTGAACAAAAGTAGAAGATGTACAGTTAGTGATGACTACTACTTTTACCCATTTCATACAATAGTTAACAATGACAATGATGTATGTCTTTCCATTTAACATGGCCATGATGGGACCCATGAAGTTAGTGCCCTAGATGTTAAAGGGTTCTAGTGGTTGAATCCACTACCTCTATATGAGCAATCATTCCACCATCGTGTTGGTAGTTTTTACAAGAGTGGAAAAATTGGTGAGCATCCCTAAAAAGTGTTGGCCAAGAATATTCTACCATATCTTAATGGCCATGTGTCGTCTAGCATAGTGGCCCCCATAACGACCCTCATGAGCATCTTGAAAAATGTGTAGTTGATCAGCATTAGGAACACACCAATGAACCAGGCCATTGGTGCCCACCTTGTAGAGGTGTTCATTGATCTCCATGAAGTGTTTCATCTAGTGAAGAAACTATTATTTGTTTCTATGGTCTAGCTCTTGTGGCATATCTTTAGTGAGAAGATAGAGGAAAATGCCATCATACCATTTAGGCTTAGCGGACAATTGTTTCATTATAGCCCTGGTAAGAAGAAGTTCATCAAGAAATTAATTAGATAGTTGACTTTCCTCCTTTTTATTGTCCCATCGTAACTAAGACAAGTGGTTAACGATCACATTCTTAGATCCCTTTTGATCTACCATTGTAAGATTGAATTCCTACAAGATTACCAACCATTGTATGACATGGGGGCTCACCGGTGGCTTATTCATTAGGAAGTGAATTACATTGTGGTCCATGTGCATGAACACCTTGTATCTAAGCACATAGTTCTTAAACTTCTCTAGAGCATACACCATTGTCATTAGTTCTTTCTTCATTGTGGTGTAATTAGTTGTGTGCCGACAATGCTTTGACTTGCATAGTGGATGCAATATGGACATTTTCTATTGTGGAAACAACAATTGATACCTAGAATATATCATGATAATTTAGGTAGAGGGCATTTCAATGAAAACCATATAGCGGTAAAAGTATTAAATAGTGGTTGAGTCTCTTTAAAGATGCACTTACGTTTTCTAAATCTTGTGACCACTACTAATGGGTTGGGTCACTTTCCAAAAGACATGAAATGTTGCAACAACCTATTCTTGTTTCTAAATCCTTTGATGTATGGAGGATTGATTTCTTAGGATCAATTCCTCCATCAAAAGGAAACTACTACATTCTGGTCTATATTGATTATGTTTTGAAATGAGTTAAAGAAAAGGATACCACAACTAATGACATAAAAGTAATAATTTCTTTCCTTCATAGACATGCTATAACAAGGTTTAGCATGCATAGAGTCTTAATTAGTGATCAAGGAACTCATTTTTTTTAATAAAACTATGGAATGTCTTAGGAAGTCTTATGGAATTCTACATAAACTAGCAACACCATAGCACTCATAGACTAATAGTCAAGTTGAAAATGCAAATAAAGCTATAGTTAAAATATTGGTGAAGATACTATCTATTAGAAGAAATGACTGGTCTAGAAAACTTAATGATTCCTTATGGAAATATGGAATATCTTAGTGACCTAGCCTTGGTTTCTCTCCTTACCAACTAGTATATGATAAACATTGTTTATTGTCTATTGAAATTAAGCATCATTCTAGATGCTTAGCTTAATTAATAGGCTATGATGAGGTTTTAAATATAGAAGCATGAAGTATACAACTAAATAAACTTTATGAGTGATGAGTGGTGAAGTACCCCTACACTCAACCATACAAATACGAGCATTTCACGCGCGATCCAATCGAACTCCAAGGACTAAGTGCTTACGCACCTTAATGGAACACCTAAGGGTTAATAAATAGTTGTCTTCGCAAACTTACTTGTGTTGTCACAGTTGTATGATTAAGTAAGTTTGGGGTACATGATTTTTATACTTTTTATCTTTTTAATGTCTTATGCTAATGAGGAAAGGTGAAGAGAGCTAAATGGCTAACTTTTGCTAACTATCCACTAACTAAGTTCTAGCTATTCCTAACACCAGTATCCACTCCCACTTGCCACACACATCCTGAACTAGTGTAACACTGTTGGGATTACCATACGCTAATTGTTACTGGGTTACCAAGAACTACACACATGCTCAAAGTGGTCGTACTAAGTGTACTTAACTAGGAGAGTAAGGGTTGAGAGAGAGATTAATTAACTAGGAAAGCATTTAAACATTCAAAAATAATTAATTACTATTTAAATTAGTCCATGTACTGCAAGGTTTATCATAAAGTTCATCTTTATTTTCATACACAGATGTGTGCTGAGGTACAATTTTTTCGAATAAAGATCCATTCACTTTAAGACTCCTACTATGGGCACATGGAAATTATTCTAACTCTGGAATGATAAAACTATAAGAGTTTAGCTAAGGGTCTAAGTCTAAGTGTTTAAAACAAGGAAAGCCACTACTTATTTATAGACATTTCAGCAGGACGTGATATCATGTACGTTATATCATGGCTCATCATACCCCTATGACTAAATGAAAACTCATCCTCAAGCTCCTTACAAACTATTAGGAAGGTATGGGATTATTGACTTTAATGACACTAATGGTGAATGGGGTGACATGTGAATGGATCAATCATTATAATACATGACAATATTACTATTCATGACTACAAGAATGAACACTATACACATTTGACATTAGGCCTTATTTGGTAGTTGAGAGAGAAGAGAGAGAAAGAGAAGAAAAAGAAGATGCAATGCTATCGATGCGAAAATTACACCTTCCATTGTCCATTCATAGCCACGCCATCAATCTTGTTTTTTGCATGACTGTTCTAGCAACAATCCATCCTAAGTGTTTCCTCCAGCTCCAGTCCATTGTTGTATGATTGCCATCTGCACACACAACACAGTCATATATTAGCAAGGATAAATAAATCATAATGCAAGTAATACCTTGCTTCAGTGTAAGGCCCATTGTTGTGATATGGCTAATATGGAGTCTAGAGATATAACACTGGTGACTACCTAAGGTGTAAGGGTTAGAAGAAAATTGAAAAAATTGGATCAGGACCCCCATGACTAAGAGCGATCCTCCAGTAGCAATAGAATGGGAAAATATAAGGAATAAGAAAGATGGAGAAAAAGAAACAATGGAAATGCTAATAAAATGGATGTCATAGATGAAAATGAAAAAAATAAATGTTGATTGTAGTAATGTGTAAGGGAAAGAAGTTAACTGATGCACCAATTAGGAATGCCAGTGGGTCCTCTCCTAAGTAGGCTCATGCCATTTAATGCCTTGAAAATCCCACATTTAAAGAGTTCGTAGGCTCTAGAATTGTCAATTAGAAGCAAGAGTTAAATTCTTAACCACAAGAATTTACCCAAAAGAAAACAATATGTCAACCAAAATATAGACTACTAATACAACCGGCAATGAGGTGGAAAATGGAGAAAGAATGATGAGGAGAAGAGAATGGGATGGAGTCCCAAGAACAAGGTGGTGTATAGTCCCTTGTGTAATTATGGTTAATGTGAGTTAGTAGATCTCATTCCAAATCCAGCCTTAAACAATCCACATTCAATGACTTCACATGAGTACACTTGGCCAATCCATCCACTTGAAGTAGCAAGAATGCTTCCGTCAAAGAGTCACCACCATACCGACGAAACGAGAAAGGAAGAAGTAAGAAGCAAGAGAGGACCTTAGTTAGAGGGAACATGTTTGTTTAGTTCCATAACCAATGCTTGTAGCCCAGATGATTGTTTGGTCTAAGTGGTGTGCTTTGAATTCTTACTTTCTCTCTTTTTTTTTTGTGCTTGAGAACCACACCATGAAAAGACTTTTTTTTTATTAGCTCAGCTTCCTGATAATGGAGCTACGTTAGAGTGTAAGGAAAACCCAAGAAAAAATTCAAGAACCTAAGAGAATGGCTAGCACAAATGCATAAAATTCCCTTGAAGTCACACCCTTTTCAATCCTTGAGTCCTTTCGTAGTTTCAGAAATGCCCAGTCACCAATTCGTTGATAGTTTATTATTTAAAGAAATGGACTGTACAATTCCAAGCCAAGAGAGACCATAGAAATTTATGGATGCATGGATGACATGGACTCATTTTCTATTATATCAAAAGAACCATACCCTAGTATCCACATTATAGCTCATAGGTAAAGACCAAACATTAGCAATCAATGGAATACATTTCATACCACCATCAGGAGCACTTATTAGATGAAGAACCTAATTAGATAAATAGAAAACAAAGAAATGAAAGTGTATAAATGTTGTAAAAGAAAAAGAAAAGTTAAAGAAATTTGTAAAACAAAAATGTGTAAAACAAAAACTTAAAAAGGAACTAAGGGCCTCAATTGATCAACATAGGTCGCCATCTCCCCCATGACTGAATTGGAAGGGAGAGATCCAGAATAATGAGCGGGGTTATCCCTTCTCTAAGGTATTATGTGCATTGGCCGTTCTAGATTCATTGTAATGGTTGTCTAAAAATAAAATAAAAGTGAGAGTACATGCTGGCTCCATATGGAGCATTGACATATGGCTCCATGGAGGCTATCACGAACCTAGTAAAATCATAGTCCCGATTCTCAAAAAATGATTCTTCAAATTCTGGATTCATGATACTTCTCAACTTTGTACCATGAAATGGCCAAAATGTGCCAACATTTCTGCCCCCTTTAAAGGGCTTAAAGAAATTTATGCAAGCCCCATTTTAAAATTGAACTGTACTTGAAGCTTTTATTTAACTTTTTACAGCTGAAAAGATAAATCTTTTTGGAGGAAAATTCCCATCAAACATAAGATTTGGTGGTATAAAAACCTCATTTCTAACAAGAACAACAAACTGTACATTATCAAGTCCTTTATTCATGGACTATTCTTGAGATGGGAAGAGAATGGTAAGGATTACTCTGGTAGGAGTCCTCATATCTCTAACCTTCTTATAAGCAATCTCTCTATTATTTTTTTGCTTGCTAGAGCTTTCAACTGGATCTTTTTGAGATTTTTCTTCAGCAATCCTCTCATATTCTTTGTCAAATGAATTCTCATTTTCTTGGAGTGTACAAATTTTTTTTCAATATCTCCTTTTTCAACCATCTTACTCTTTCCATTTAAAGTAATGTTATCAATCATGAAAGGTTTACTATAGATGTATATTTGATTTGGTTCTCCTTTCCAAGGTAACCACATGTGAGAATAATCTATTGATATGTAACCTGAGAAGTTCTTACTCCAACTTCTACTCAATAAGAGACTATGTGAATCTGGTATATTTGCCACTTGAATAGTTACTCTACTTCTGACACGAGGTTCAGAAGCAATTTCCAATAGGACATTTGGTAATTGACCCACAATCTTCACTCTACTTTTATCCACTTGAACAATCTTTTTATTTGATTTTTCAGGAATCAAACCAAAGTTCTTACATATAGAAAATGACATTATAGTAGACGTAGCTCCAGAATCAACCAAACAATTGTGTAAGTATTTATTCTTTAATTTCATTGTCAAAAGGAAAGGAGGAGCTTCCTTATCATACGAGGTCTTTAATTTCTCATCATTATTAGACACATAACTTAACTCTGATTCTCTAACTCTCCTTTTACCTTTAATGAACTCTAAATCCTTTCTTTGCTGATCTCCTAATTGAAGTAACTGATAAAAACTAATATTGGCCTTGACATGTTTAAGATCTTCAATCAAATCATACTCTCCATTACCAATAAAGCTTGGTTTCCTTATCCATTTATTAAAATACTAATTTGGAGTGCTTTGCTCTACTTGATTATCTTTACCTTTATACTTATCTCTTCTACTTGGCTCAAAATCTTTTCTCTTAGTAGATGGATCAATAATAACATTTTGGGGTCTATAAGTAGTTAGTCTTTCCTTAGATCAAAGATTATATCCATTTTCCTCATTGTTATTACATTCTTTATTTGAATACATATCTTCTTTAGAACTTGATAAAGAAGAAGTATCACTAGATCCATTGTTAGAAGATTTACTTGCATAATGAACACTAGATAACTCACTATCAGATTCAATATCAAGAAAGTTGGACATAATTAGATCACTTTCATCCTCATCTTCTACTAACTTGATGTCTTGATGTTTATGCTTTCTTTTTTTTCTTTCTTCCTTAATATTAACTCTTGCCAAAGCTTTCTCAAGCTTCACTATTTTGTTAGACATATCTCTTATTAATTGTCCTTTTCTAGATTCTACTCCTTCATGTTCTTGCTCTATCTTAACATGAGATGGACCTGGTAAAGCTTTAAATTGAGCAAAATATTGCATAGGAATCATAACTCTTTCTTCTCTTTTTTGAATTGCAATATTTTCTTCAGGATTCAATTCAACTATTTTTCTAACTGTATACCTTCATTAAAGTAGTCATTTAGCGTAGTTAAGTTTGGAGTTCTCCTTAACCAAATTGAAATGTTGGGGTTGACAGCCTTAAGATAAGTTTCTTTAAAAATTTCTTCTCATGGCCTATATTATCTTTGGAAGAGTCCACAAATTCGTTGAAACTTGATGTTAAAATCTCTAATTGACTCTTTAACTCCTTGCTTAGCTTGTACCAGCCCATAGTATAGTTGTTTTTGATCTAATTGATTACCAAACTAGGCCAAGAAAAGACACTTCATGTCATCCCAACTTGTAATACTATTACTTGGTAAGTTCGAATACCAAATCTAAGCCATATCCTTTAGATTTGATACAAACAACCTACAAGCTTGATCTTGATGTTGAATATTTGCATGAAGTAAAGCTAACTCAAACATATGAATATATTCTCTAGCTAAATAAGATTTTCCAGGAATGAAAAGGCTCAAGAAAATATTTGTAAACTACTTTAGGAATATCATTGTAATTTTGAAATCCTAATGGTGTAACTCGTTGCTAATGATTTGCTATCCTATTACTTTGGATAGTTGAACTCTTAGACTTTCTAGATCTTCTCTTATAAATTGATAAACCAGATATAATGGGTGATCTTCTTGATCTTCTAGTTTTCACTCCACTACTTGATCCGAATTTAGAAACTTTCTTTTCTTCTTCTTCTGATGAAGAATTAGTCCTAGAATCTAGAATATCTTTTGAAACTTTTAAATTCTCCAAACTATCAATCTTCTTGGTCATGAAAATAGTATCTAATTTCTTAAGGTTTTATAGTAACAAATAATTGTTGATGTGCTAAAATTATAAGGCTTATGAACCTAGAGGCTAATTTTTCAGCCCTCCTTCTAGCACCAAAAGAACTATTGGCGAACATTTGGGACACGACCGCCAACGAGTGTCCTCGAACAAGATTTAGGTGCTTGCTGGTCTCTGGCAACACCAAGGCCCAAATACCTCCAAATAGACTTAGTAGTTAATGTGAGTATGTGTATTTGCTATTGTAGTGTGTATTTGTGAAAAATGAAATAATTGCTTAGTGTGTAAACTACAAATGACCTATCTTAAAGAAACTCAGCCAACTTTGCCAAGTACTGTGAGTTGTTGAGAGTTCCTATTTTGTTCAATTGCCTTGTCTACGCAATCCTTATAATACCTACTTGTAACAAATAAAATTTTGCAAAAACATTTGAGCACAACTTTACGAATCTACTTCTAATTTTCCGCAGAGAAAGAGATAGTTCCACAAGAAAACTAGAAATAGACCAACATTCGATGGAAATAGACAGAAAAGAAAGTAGATTTGTGTGGACCTCAAATATTTGAACAAGGTAAAATGACACGAGTAAACACTTTTCAATAAGGCTATCCCAAATTCAATAACTACAAATTGTTCAACTTCCAAGGCTCAAATAAGCAATTTCTTCAAGACAATCCTACTATGCTACCAAAAATTGCTACGTAAACTATCACGTACGATTCTCCATTTCTGGCTAGATAATGGATGTCAACAATTACATTCAACAGAACCTTCAAAAGACTTAACAATTTCTGATTGAAATACTAAGGAGATTTACTTTAAAGATAAAAATAAGCTATTCTGGTCCCATCAAAATACCAAAGATTATCTAAACCCTCCTAACTATTGAATCATTCAATGGCATGACTACAAACAGAAGCTCTCTTACAACAATCTCAATAGTAGTTCTTATATGTTGCACAATAACCAAATTCACTACTAAAATGCTCTTAAGGCTTTCAAAAACAAGCACTTCTATCGCAAAATTTTAATAGAAATTTTCAATTGTACAACAAGAACAATAAGAGCGATCTAAAAATCCCAAAATTACTTGCCAAGGATGATACTATCTAAACTAATAGCTAAACAATTTAAACAAAATAAAAATAAAACATAACTCATAGGACTATGACAAAGAGGCTGAAATATTTTCTTTAACAAGCCATCTTAGAAGCAATCATTCACAATTTCTTCTTTACAATGCTCTTCTCCCAAGACTCAATGTGTGTCTCCAAGCGAGAGCCTAAGTATTCCCAAAGTGTGGTATCAATGTCTTCTCCCAGGACTCAAAGTTTGTTTTTTCTTCTTACCCCTGAAGCCTTTTTGTAAGGTTCAAAACATAGGTAGGTAAGTTACAAAATATCTTGAGTAGTTATAACCACCATAGAGATAAAAAGGCTGCAGGTGACAAGTGTCCTCATTTAGTTGCCAAGTGTCTTCATTCAGTTGCCAAGTGTCTTCATTCAGTTGCCAAGTGGTCACCATGGAGATAAAAAAGTTGTAGTTGACAAGTGGCCCATTTAGTTGCCAAGTGGCCTCATTTAATTGCCAAGTGGTTACCATGGAGATAAAAAGGTTGTAGTTGACAAGTGGCCTTGGTAGTGGTTACAAACATCATGGGATTAAGGCTAGGAAGTTACCACTATAGAAATAAAAGCTATGGTGGCCAAGTGTCCTATTGGATAACTATCCAATATAACTCCTTAGCATATACAAATTTTTAAATCAATATTAATACTTACTTGGTACACAACCAAGGACTGTCAAATGTACAGGCATAATAACAATTAAATTACTTATATCAAAACCCAAAGTTAATTAAAATAAATGTTGTTTAAAGAAAGAAAGTATTGAGGCCATGTGTCCTGTAAATAATGTGGGCTGGTCTGGGTAGCGAGGCCCATGGAAGTGGTTGTACCATCGGCAGTGCAAACCCATGGATTACTCCCTTAACCAATGGACTGGTGGTGTGTTCATTATCACTCGAAATGATTTGCAGATGTGTTGTGTTCATGTGCAGCAGGTCACATGTTTTTGTTGGTGGACTTGTGGTGGTGGTAGCTCTCGCACTCGTTAGTGAAGACTAGATAATGATGAATTCTGCACTCTTGAGTATCTTTGAAGGCATATCTATTCGTGAAATGCCAATCCAGGGGCACATACTAGTGTAACGCCAACAGAGATTTGATAATTCCTCTACGCTTTCTGGATACATAGCTAGACAAAATATTTACACCAAAATAGTCCTAAAAGACCGTAAATTGTTAATGTGGCAATGAACTTCGTCCAGTTCCACCCATAGTGCTCAAGGCACACCTAGCTGCGATGGAGCACCAAGCACACAAGGATGAAATTCGCTGGGTCATGTGAAACAGTACAGAGGATAGTAGGGTTTGGCAGTGTATCAATCTGGTGCAGAAGATTGAGGTCCACAAAATTGTAGACATAAACCTTGTGCTCTAGCACAACCATGATGCGGTCGAGTCTCAACTACACGGTGTGGACATCCATGCAAAACAAGATCTTGATGATGCAATGGCAGTGGTGGTCATCCCAGATCATAACCTTCTACAGGGGATACTACAGATTTCTTGAAAGTGGTTAGGGTTTCCTTGCATGTGTCCATCAGCAAATGTGGAACAGAGCCTCAAAATGAGTATCCTCCCCAAGAACAAAAGGGATGTTGGACTGCAACTACTTTGTGCACTGGAAAGTTGCCCTCAATCATGGACACCATGATGCTCCTGCTCGGCCTCATGTCAAGGTTACCCTATAACGCCTCCTCCTCATAATGGACTGTTCCAGATGTTGTTGCAAGGTGCATGATGATGGGGTTTGTGCTTGTGCTTGAGAAGGGACCGCGGAGATGTAGAAAGTGTGAGAAGACTCATCGCATTAGAAGCGAACTTTGGATTTGTAGTACAAGTTTCACGCAAGCACGAAGTCCATCCACCCATGAATGAGCACGTACGATCTAGAGCTCTTCCACTATTTGAACAAACACGGTCATACTCTTCTCGACTCTTCCTCCTCCTCCTGCTGACCAGCAAGAAATTTTTCATGGAATTCAATGATAACTCCACGTTCAGGATGATTTTGCAGAGCTGATCCTGCAATGTAGTGATGATCGTTGGTGCCTGATTCGCAGGTATGACTAAATTGATCTGTCTTCTATTAACATCGCTATGTTTGAGAACCTTCATGGTCTCTTCTGTTGTTGTTGTTGCAGTAGCGGCAACATCTACATGTGTATATGAAATTAATTCTAGTGATGTTGCTGCTACAACATTGTTGATCCTTTCATTGCCCTTGCTACTATTTTATTTTTCTTCTTCGTGAAGGCTTGTTCTTCCTGGTGCCATTGTTGATGGGATGCCCCTACTACTGTTTGTTTGGCTCTGGAAAATTAACCTCACTCCCACTCTCAATTGTTTTTACAACTTTTTATTGATGCCAACTGTCCACTAAGAGAACACTATCTTTGTCATCTTGATTCTCTTCTTGTTTTGCAATGTCGTTTTTGCCTTTGTTTTTCTCGTTTAGTTTGCCACACTGATTCTACTGGTTGTTCCTATTTTAGTGGTTTCTGTCATCGTCGTCATATATTTGGTTGATGATCTCTACCTTATCCTTGGAAGACTACAATTGTTTACCTGTTAGATTATTACAGGGCTACTTCCAATAATGTTATATGTTCATTAGAAATATGGCTCCATGGAGGCTATCACGAAGCTAGTAAAATCATAGTCCTGATTCTCATAAAATGATTCTTAAAATTCTAGATTCATGATACTTCTCAACTCTATACCATGAAATGGCCAAAATGTGCCAACAGAAACCAAATGAAGGTTTTCTGCCATAAAAAATGGAAGGAGAACAAATTACCAAAAAGCTGAATTACCAGTGAAGCCTTGAAGTTTGATGGGCAAAGAAACCTTGGAGGAAAGTGATTGGGTCATCAAACACATTTTTTGAGCAACAAACACTTCAATACATGAAGTGCCAAAACCACTAATAGATCAATATGTCAGTAACATAGCCATGACATCAACACTTAGAATGCATTGTTAGCCTCCATGACCATTTTCCTATGACATCATTGTCATCTCATCACAACCTTACTCCATCATCATGAGTACTTTTTATCATGGTTTAACAAGACTAGATTAAGCATGGAGAGGGAACTCTAATGATAGAATTGCAGTGGTATTTTGTATTCTTTGTCAATGTCTCTCATGTCAATCCTCTAGACACCAAAAAAGAGGAATCATTGAAAAACCATCAAAATTTGAATGTTATAATCATTTTTTCATGATGTATCCTTCACCTCATGAAACCCAAGGTAAAACTTCATTATAAATGTTAATATTGTAATCCATGAGGGACAATCTCACATATTTCATAATTTCAGGATTGAAAAATGTCTCATAAGTCATCAAAGCCTCATGTAAAGAAAGTCATGAACTATTTATATTTAGGCTTGGGAGGAGGCTCAAAATTCCTTTTGGGATGCTAAAAATGGAAATTTGATGGGTTTTATGTTAGGTATACACTTTTCTACACTAGAAACACCTATAGGGGGTAGTCCTCACCTACCCTTAGCATGAAGGGATGTGGGTCACCTACTCCTAGTGTAAAAGAGTAGACCTCAGCATGGAAGGGTATGGTGACATCTATGCTTAGTGTGGAGAATTTTGGCATCATCTATGCCCATTGTAAGAGGTGTAATCCTAACCTCCTATCATAGAAACATCATTCCTAGCATGGAAACTTCATGTCCAACATGGAAATTACATTTCCAAACATAGAAGCAACATGGACTAGATTTCAACAATCCATTGACTTCAGCATTGACCATGTACTCCAATGAGGATGGCAGAAGACTCAGTATAGAAGAACAAAGCCAACATAGATGGTGTGACCCTATTATTATTTATAGTAAATAGAAGGGACATGGGGGTCTGGCACTTCCCATACATAGTAACCCCCAAAATTGAACATTTATCTTACTTGTACATGGTACAAATTTGCAACAATTTTCAGCCAATCTATTAGTCATTTACAATTAATTTTCACCCCCAATAATGGCCCAAAACCTATGAAAATGAACCCCAAACATAATTTTGAGGTTCCATACTTTGGGCATTTTTTGAGCATATGGAAATTATAGCATCTAAAAGCTCTTGCAGACAAGAAGAATGTAGTCTCTCAAATCCCCCTTAGTATGGAATCATTGTATCCTTGTAAAATCCATTGTCCTCCTTTGAGATTTGTCCATTTTTTTGTCTCCACACTACACTCCTAGGATTCTCAACTCCCAACGTAGAGCACTTTGATAGCCAAATCCTTCACCTTTCTTAACTTCCCCAGCAATGGCCAACATTGTAGATCTAGAGTAGTAGTAGAGGAGGTTCAATAGAATCTAGAGTGGTAGGACATCTAAATTGTGAAGTTGATTGCATTAGCTTTAATGGAATTTGAACCCTTGTTAAAGTGAACCCCTTTTTCTCATCCATGGGAAATTTTTTTGTACACATCCCCTAAACTTATTCTTTATTTGTTAAATTAAGTTTTACTGTTTTAGTTTTGTGTGAAGTTAGTATTTACTTTTTGGTTTTTAAATTTGCATTCTTATTTTTGCATTATTTATTTTCTATTCTATATGTCCCTGGGTGATTTGCTGGACTATCCATGATAGCTTGAATTCCATTTTTCAAAGGTCCTAGGGATTCTACGTTGAGGCTGCTGCATTGGGACTTTTGATTTTATAATGATTGAAATTTTTGGTTACAACACCAGTTTGTTGCCAAATCACTCCTAAATCCTTAAAAAATTCCAAAGGCTTTTTTTAGTGCTCAAGGTTGTAAAAGATTGTAAAATTTGCTTAACTAAAAGAACCTACACAATGTATTTGAAATTTACCTTTATAGGTCTCGTAATTATTGGTTCTAGTGTTGCAAATTTTTGCTCTGATTACTAATAGATTGGTATAATTTATAGGTGTGATAGGCCTTAATTTTCAATGTATTTTTCCATTTCTAGTAACTTTTGATGCACCTAAATTATCAAAACCACTCTAGATACCAAAAATAATAAATAGGCTTTTTCAACTATGCTAACTTCACGAATCTATGCTAGACATTATGGAAACTATGCTAGTATCATGGGATTCATGTTGAAATTGGTGGAGCAATGCTAGCCTAGCTAAAACAATGAACTCCCAACAAATTCAACATTGGCTTCATGGAAAAATAGAAATCCCCACAACCTCAACGTTGGCTTTGTTAGATCCATGCTAAAGGTTATGGGAACCACACTAGCAATTAATGGGAAAATAAAAGTCAAATAACACCAATGTTGGATGTAGGAAATTCCAATGTAGTTGAGGTTATGATTCAAGTAAAAGCCATGAAAATGCCAAATTTGGTAGTTTCCAAGGCATTTTTAGCCTTCTTAAACCTAAATACAGACATGGTATGACTTTTTCCACTTAGGAGGTGAGGCTACAAAAACTCATGAGGCATTTTTTAGCCATGAAAAGTTCAAGAATGTGAGACTATAGCTATTGGACTAGAAACCTAACAGTTTACAATGAAAATATAGCCTTAAGTATAGGGGTGAAGGTTATCATTATAGAAATGTTACAACATGCATTTTCTTGGTCATGTTTCATCAACCCCTATTTGTTGATGTTTGGAGGATTAACATGAGAGACATCGACAAAGAATACAAAACACAACTATAGGTCCATCACTAACATTTCCTATTTTCACTTGATTTAGTAGTGTCAAAGCATGTCAAAAAGTGCTTGTGATGATGAGATAAGTTTATGGTAAGGTGATATAGGTTGGAGGCTCTATTTGATCATGAAGAAATGTTGACAAGTTCAACAATGAGTTCCAAATGTTGATCTCATCACAATATGGTAAGGAAATTTTAGTTAATAAATGTAATCTTTATGCTTTGGGCTTCAAAGTGTTGAACACTCAGTAATTCTTTTGAGGGATTAACACTTTGCTCCAAGGTTTCATTGATCATTAGGCTCCTCCCTTGTTTAGGGCCATTGATTTATCTTTTGGACTTCATCAACCTTTCAGCTTCTTGGAAATTTGATTCCTATTTTTCTTAGGATGAAACAATCATTGGATTTTATTACCAAGGCTAGGTTTAATTTTTTTTTTCCCATTAAATGAGATGTTTACATTTTATGGACTTGAAGGTCAAGTATGATGAAGGAAACATCACATGGCCACAACGCATGAGTGTCAAACATTGGTCATCATTATCATACAGGTCAAGGAAGGTTATAATTAGGTACAAGGTTGGGCTCAAGAAGTGGTAATGAACATGATGTTAAACAAGAAATCTTGGCATGACAAGATAATCAAATCCAATCTTGCACATCAAGGTCACATGGTAACTTGCTATTGTAATGAGCTACACCTTTGCAATGACTCTAGGCTTCATCCTATTATGATCAAAGAAATTGATCACTAGAATAAAGATTGATAGATCTAGTGCATAATAGTCCTCAACCTAAAATCCCCAAAGTGTCCATAAAAATGGAATCTGAGGTACCTTAGCCAATCTAGTAGATCAACCAAGGTCATATGATGTGCAAAACCTAGTAATAAGAAAAATAAAATGCTAAAACTGATAATAGATTTGAATAATGCATAGAAAATAAACAAATATATCTTGCACACAAAACCAAAAATTTAAAAATTTATTTAGAAAAAATAAAAATTAAGTTAGAGAAATGTGTATAAATAGTGCTTGAATGGGTAGTAGGGGCGTTCACTTGGATAGGGGTTTAGGGTCTGTTAAAATTGATGTAGTCAACTCCATGATCCAAATGTCCTACCACTTCTAATGCTATCGAACCTCTAGTGCTGTAATCTTAGATCTAAAATGTTTGCTATGGTGGGGGTTGAGAAGTGTCAAAAATATAAGCTATCCAAATGTTCTATGCTAGGAGTTGGGAATCCCAGGTGTAGTGTGGAGCTTGAAAACTCATAGATCCCAAAGAGGGTTGCAAGGTCACAAAGTTTTCATTCTAAGTTCAAGAGATTTCAGTGCTTGAGAATTTCCAAGTATTGAACTATGAACAATTTATGTGCAAAAGTGTACATATGCAAAAAGTTGTTGAATCGTAGAAAGTATGGAACTACCAAAGTGTTGAACTATGAAAAATCATTGAACTTGTAAATGGTGTTGGAGGATGATTTTTATAGGTCTTAAACCATGAATGGAGCTATAAAATGGCAATGATTTGGCTCCACAATGGCTGCAAATTGGCTTTCAAATTGCTGAAAATGTTTTTCTTGTTTAGGTAATATGAATGCCAAAATTTTAGGGGTTACCATATATAGTAAGTGCCTTCCCCTCATGGCCATTCCATTTACTATATATAGTAATGGAATCACAATTTAGATGTTGGAGATTAATCTTCCATGCTAAACTCTCCACCATGCTTAGTGAAGTGGCTAGTCAACATTGGAGTACAATAAGTGGTGAAATTTGGCCATTGTGGCTTCNGGGGGGGGGGGGGGGGGGGGGGGGGGGGAGAGTTTCCAAGATAAGGGGAAACCCACCACCTCTCCACGCTGGGGCTAGGTGAGATTTACCCCTCTACAAGTGTTTCCAACATAGAAAAATGTATACCCCCATAAAACCCATCAAATTATCTTTTTGACATTCCAAAAGGCATTTTCGACCCCTCCTTCCCCCTCAAAGCCCAAATATAAATACTAGGTAACTATTTTTGACTTGGGGAATGAGGCTTTAACCACTTATGAGGCATTTTTCACCCCCAAAAGTATAAATTATGTGAAATTATCCATTTTGGATTACAATCTTCACATTTATAATGGATTTTTACCTCATGTTTCATGGGGTGAAAGCTACATGATGAAAATTAACTATAAAATGCAAATTTTTGTGGTGTTTCAATGGTCCCTCTTTGTTGGTGTCTGGAGGATTGACCTAAGAGGCACTGACAAAGAATACAAAACACCATTGCATATTATAACACTACAATGCATACAAGCTACATGAAAATCAGGCTATCTAGGTCACGAATGTTGCTAGTTTAAGGTAATGGAAGGCCATGATACTACTTTAAGGCCTTGGGAGGCCATGTTGATAGTTTAAGATTGTAGCATATCATTGAAAGTAGGCTTTCTTATTGATAACTGTTAGCAATATCTAGTATGGCTTTAGATAGGAATGATTAATCAAATCAACTAGCTCATTTCCATTCATGTTGGCTATTCTAAATGCTCCATTCCCATAGGCTCTAGTAATAAGGAAGGATTCTTTCTAGTTGGCTGAGAATTTGTCCTCATGCTCATGGATAGCTTTGAGGACCAAGTCACCTTATTTGATATTGCACATGGTCAAGTTGTGGTATGCTACCACTTCTACCTCTCTTGATAGTATTCAACATGAGCAAGTGCTTACATATCTTGCTCCTCCATTGAGCCCTCAACCTCAAATCCCCAAAGTGTCCATTATGATTTGTGACTCCTTATTATACTTATCATTGATGAAGTTGGTCAAGGCTACTCAAAGTAATGACACCTATAATTTAAGAGGTAAAATAGCTTTAGAATCATAAACCAAGATATAAGGGATTATACCATTTATTGTGTGATAGTTTGTTTTGTATGCCTATAGTGCATGGAGAAGTCTCTCATGCCATTTGCACTTACTATTGTGAAGCATCTTTTTAAGTAAGTTAATGATGGCTTTATTACTTGATTTTTCTTGTCCATTATCTTGAGGGAAATAAGGTGATGAGAAAGAATTCTTAATACCTAGGTCATGACAAAAATCGTTTGTTTTATGGCTACTAAACTATGGTCCATTTTTTGTGACTATGGTCATGGGTATGTCAAAATAGGCTACAATGTTATCTAGGATGAATTTTTAGAATTGCTTAAACGTAGTCCTCCTAGGGGAATAGACTCAACCCACATTGTAAAGTATTTGGTTGCAATGATGATGAAGCTATGCCCTATGGATAACGTAGGGGTTATAGGTCCAATGATATCTAACCCCCATCCCTAAAATGGCCATGTTAATTGAGTGGTATGCAACGTAGTTGATGGTACATGTATAAGTTTGCTATATTGTTGGCATGTGTCACATCACTTAACCTTTAGTAGACAGTCATTTTCCATATGGAGCTAATAGTAGCCTAACCATGTCATCTTAGTAGCCATATCTCTTGGTCCTATATTTCCTTCATAAACACCCTCATGAACCTTCTCTAGGACTACTCTAGCTTTGGTTTTACCTAAGTACATTAAAAATATGCCATCATAGGATCATTGACATAATGTGTTATCATCTATGATGACATACTAGTTTGATCGCATTCATATAGTGTCCTTCTAAGTAGTATTTAGGGCTTGTGAGGATTCAACATGCATAAGGTAGAATTTGATATCATCATACCACTCCTTGGAAGGAGCAGTATGAACGATGACCACACAAGTATCCTTAGTGTTCTATGTAATGGAAGTAGCACAATCCACGATTAAGATGGACAACTTACTAAACACATCTAGCATCACACTAAGGGCTAATGTAAAAATTGCATTGGCTATGATGTTCTCATTTTAGGATATGTGAATTTCATCGACTATGATGTTCTCATTTTAGGATATCAATGTACATGAATTATTGTAACAATTTCTTTCATAAATGATAGTATGATTACAATTGTTTGGCTTTACACATGTAGAATTTTGTTACTTGGTTAACCATAAGTTGTGAATCACCATTTATTGCTAAGTGTCTAATTCTTAAGTCATGTGCTACCATCATCCCTCTAGTCAAACCCTCATACTTCACTATGTTGTTGGTACATGGGAACTTAAAATGATAGGAAAAGGATCAAATCTCATAAGATGGATATGTTATGATAACAACAACACTATCCCCATGGGTAGCTGAAGCTCCATCAAAGTGCATGACTACCTCATAGCCCTTGAGCACCTAGCTAACTGCATTAACTTTTTCATTAGGGAATTTGAGATCTATGGCTACTTTGTCATCAACAAGGAAAACTGTAAGCTTTACAACTATATCTTAACCTTTCGTTGAGGATTAAGAGACATAATGAAGGTCAAATTATGTAGTTATGACTTTCCATTAGGCTATACAACTACTTTCATAAATGTTGATCATTATGCCTTTGAGTATGTTGTCATTGAAAATGATGTTGACTTGGCTTTTGAAGAGGTAGTATCTCCAATTCTTTAAAGAGAAGGCTAGTGCTAGATATTACTTCTCCACTTCAATGTATTTGGTCTTATGAAAAACTAATATATGGCTAAGTTAGTAAACAGGCATTTCTACTTTATCATTACATTTTCAATAGAGTAGAAAGGTAATGGATGTGTCAAAGATGGCAAGGTAATTATAAAATGGTTTACCGTCTTGTAGAGAATAGACTGTTAATAGTGATTTCAGCTCTTGCTTATGGTTTTCAAAGGCCTCTTGGCATTAAGCAATCCACTTATAGTGAACTCCTTTATTAAGTAAGTGTTGCATGAATTGTAACTTATTCGTAAGCTTAGCAATAAAACTACAAATGAATTGAAATCTACTTTGCAATCGCTAAAGCTCTATATGGTTGGTAGGCATTGCTAATTTATATATGACCTTAACCTTGACATGAATCTTTGCTTTAGAAACTACAAAGCCAAGCCTCTTACTAGTATTAACATTGAAGATGCACTTCTTAGGATTGAGCCAAAGCTCAAATTTCATACATTGTTTAAGCATAAGATCTAGGTCATTAGTCTGGGCATTGGTCACTCTGGACTTAACAACTATATCATCCATGTAATCATTGAGCAAACCTAACATGTAATCACTGACTATATAGGTCATGGCTCACTGATAGGTTGCTCTGGCATTCTTAATGCCAAATGACATCATAGTATAATAAAAGGTACCCCATGGAATCATCAAGGTCATGCTAATTTTGTGCTCTAGGTTAATCCTAATTTGGTTGTACCTTAAGAACCCATCCATAAAGGATAACAAGGCATCTCCAATTGTAGTATCAATAAATTGATCAATACTAGGTAAAGGAAAGTCATCCATCGTAGTTGCTTCAGTTAGGTCTCAAAAATTGATGTAGATGTGGATACTTCCATTTTTCTTAGGAACTACCACTATGTTGAACATCCATTCTACATAGTCGATAGCCTTAATGAAACTAGCTTGGTAGAGCTTTAGATTTCATCATGAACTACCAAGGTCAAATTAGGTCTAATTTTGTGCACTTTTTGCTTAACTAGTCTAATTCTAGGATCTAGTATGATGTTGTGCTAGACTAAACATGGATCTTGGCCTAGCATGTCTTCATATGACTAGGAAACGACCTTAATGTTGCTTTGTAGGACCTTTTTTGACATCTTGAGCATATTGAGGTTTTAGTGAGGAACTTAGTTGAAGGCTTTTCTCCTCACCACTATGTGTTATGAAAGGAACCTTAATGAAAGAGTCTTCAATTATGTCACCTTCCTCTAAGTAAAGGTTTTTGACTAGGTTTTGAAGCCATTCTATAGTTTTCTCTATTGAGGCTATGTGGTCTATAAGACTCTCAAGCTTAAGATTTAGGTAATCAAGGTCGATATAGTGTTCAACATCATTGTGAGGTTCATGTAGATACAAAGGTAAACTAATTTTCTCCTAGGTACTCATACTTTGATCTTGCATATTAACCATAAGCATATTAAGTGGCACCTAGGTAAAAGTAAATAAATAATGTTTAAATGCTATGAAATTATGAAAATACAAGCTATTCTAATACAAACAAGGTCATCCAAGGTGACAAAAAGCAAAGAAAGTGCATTAAGGAAAAAATAAAGGTTAAACCAAGGTTAAACAAAGAAACGTATAAGGAAAAAGGCTAAAAATGGTCAACAAAGGTCATAATTCTTGCCTGTTTTAGGCCTTAGCAAGCCATGATGCCAATTTAAAGTCTTGGTGGACTATGATGCTAATTTAAGGCCTTAGTGGACCATGGTTACATGTTTTTAAATAGTGATTAGGGAAGGTCAATCCCCACTATTTGATACTAATCAAAGGCTAAATGAAGGTAAATGAAGCTATAATAAGGCAAATATAGAGAATATAAGGCTATATAAAGGCCATAGAAGGTTAAAAGGGTCAACAGTGCAACACAAGTCCAAAGCAAACCAAAACACTATGTAATAAGGTAAGAAATTAAGCAAAATTAGTTGCATATGGTGAAATTTTGCTAATATAGGTAAAAAAAGGATTATAGTTTTTTAGTTTTAGACCTTAGCGAGCCATGATTTGATGCTACAAAGCTATTAGGTAAGTTTGAACATTAGTAAGGGCTATTTGGACTTAGAAATTGAGAGTTTTCAAGCTTTCACATTGGACTCAATGTGAAAATAAGGACCCTTATCATGGAAACTAAGGAAAGTAGGTTTTCAAGTGCTCATAGGTTTTGGGACCTTCCCAAGGTAGTGTAGGGTCAAATCCATCAAAATTTGGTACTCCAATGATCTATAAAGTCCAAAAAGTAGGTTTTGAAACCTTTGCCCATTATTTCCATGCTGAACAACATGGAAGAAAGGGGCTCAATGTGGAAAACAAAAATTATATTCAAAATAGGATCAAATAAGGTCAAACAAGTAGCTGAAACCTAGATCTGGAACTTATGCATCCTCTAGCTTTATTTTGAGGTAGTTTGAGTTGATTTTATGTCAAAACTTGTCAACATGGCTTTCCCCTCCTTTTCTCATGTTGAGCATAGTATCCCTATTGTGGAAGAATAGGGGATACTTACTCCATGAATCCAAAGTAGTTTAAGGACATGTTAACTAGGTTTCAAGACCCCTAGGATTGTGAATCATGATACTATAGGTTTTTGGTTGATTTTGAGTGAATTTGGAGGTCATTAAAGGGAACTTAATATCTTTCCCCATTTTTTCCATGTTGGGGGAGTTATCCAAACATGTAAGACTAGGGAAAATGGGTCTTGGAAATTAAAATGATGTCAAACAAGAAAAATCTCAAGGAAATGAGGTCCTAGGCTTCTCCGATGTAGATCTTTGGCTTCCATGAGTGTCATCTTGTCATCAAAAGTGGAAAAGAATCTTCATCCTTTTGTTTCCATGTTACCCAACATGGAAGGGGCCTCCTACAGCATGGATGAAGCAAGAATCCTATATCTAGGCCAATTTGATTCATAATCAACTATGCATGTTAGCTTTTAGAATTGCTAGGACCAAGGGCTATGTTTCCATGTCAAAATTTGGTAGTTGTGAGTACTCCCAAGTGGTTTTTAAGCTTTTCCCCATTTTTATATGCTAGGAATAGGGGGCTCAATGTCAAAGACTAGGGGGAACCACGTTTGGCCATCTAGGATTAGTTTTTTGTGTTTTGAAGTCTAAAATGACTAGTGATAGGGTTCTAGAGCACATGTAACATCATTTAATGTCACTCTAAGATGTTTACAAGTTCCAAACAAGTTTTTCCTTGAGTTTCCATGTTGGGTAGTATGATGGAAGGGAACCCTAGCATGAAAGAACCATAAATCTCAAATCTAAGCTAGTTTTGATCTCAATCAATTATGCATGTGTATCTTCAAGGTTGCCAGGGTCAAGGACTAGGTATAGAGCTTAATTTTGGCCAATTTGGAGGTTTATTGAATGGTTTTTTAGCTTGCCCCCTATATTCTATAGTGAGGATAATATTCTTAGCATAGAAGACTAGCATGAAGTAGATTTTTGATTATTTATATCATTTTTAGCTATGCATGTTGGTTTTCAAGGTTGCTAATGTTGATTGTTGTTGCCTAGTGTCAAAATCTAGTCATTCCAATGGTTATGAAGTGATTTTTAGGATTTTCCCTTTTTCCCATGTTGGGGCTTCCATGCTTAGTGTGGAAGATTGAGGAAGACATTTTCTAGAAATATATGAATAATTTTGTAAGGTTTGAGGACTCCAAAAGGTGTTAAACTAGTCTTAGGATCCATGTGAGGCTATAGGATTCCTGACTAAGGTGTCTAGGGGCTATTTTGGAGTTTCCACAAAGTTTCCCCTTTTCTTTCACATCAGCCAACATGGAAGAGGGAGCCCTTAGTGTGGAGGAACTAGGAGACCCTACTTTTTTGCTAATTTTTGACATTTCTGGCTATGCATGTGGGCTTCTATGGTTGCTAGTGTCAATTGTTGATACCTGATGTCAAAATTTGATTGTTTCAAGGGTCATTAGGTAAATTTTAAGATTCTCCCATTTTTTCCATCTTGGGACTTCCATGCTTAGCATGGAATCTAGGGGGATGATTTTCTAGCATTTCATGGTTAATTTTAACTATGCACAAGTGTCTACATGGTTGTTGTTGTTGGCTATCAATGTATAAGGTTAAAATTTAGTCATTTTAAAGGCCNCCCCGTCCATCCATACCAAGGGTAGGATGCTCAGCATGGATGGGGACCTCCTTAGCATGGAGAAATGGGGGCAAGTTTTGGTTATTTTAAGTGACTTATGGAATGATTTGGATTACTTTCAGAAGTCAAACTACATGCAAACCTCAATAGTTTTAGCTTCTCCCTTTTCATCCATGTTAAGACTAGAATGCTTACCACAGAGGAGGTTCTCCCTACCATGGAAGAACCTTAGGGGATTGATTTTTTGTTGATTTTTGTAGTCTAGTGGCATTCGAAATGGTTGTCAATGTCTTGGTGTTAGGGTACAAGGAAACCTTGAGGTTATTTTCTTGTTTTTGGAATCCCCACTAACTTTCCTAGCCAATACACCTAGCTTTCCATTCTAGGTGATATGGAAGAGATCTTCCTTAGTGTGGAAGAATCATGAAAGTTGGATCTAGGCTAGTAAGACACTCAATCAACCATGCATGTTAGTCTTCAAGGTTGTTAGTGTCAATAGTCAATACTAGGTGCTAAGATCTAGTAATTTGGAGGCTTCTAAGTGCTTCATGTAGTTCCCCCCATTTTCCACACCAAGCATAGAGGCCATAGCTTGGATGAGAGGGGGATGGTAGGTTTGTGCCATATTTAATCACTTCTATGGCTTTTGAAAGCTCCAGATGGTTTTTGTAATGTCTAAGGGTCACCAGGCTTTGAAAAATGGCTACTAAGTAGTTAATTTAGGTCATTTTTGACTTCCTCCAATCCATCCACGTTGGGAATGAGATTCTTAGCATGGATGAAATCTTCTCTAGCTTAGAATCACTAAATATCAATGTTTTAAACAATTTTAGCTAGGTCTGGTGAGGTTCTAGGGCTGTCGGATATGCTTAGAGGGGCTCTTGATCATATGGGGCCCACTTCAACATCAAAATTATGCTATAAGGGTGTTGGGGGTAAGAATGGGTGTTACCCCCCTTTTTTCCATGATATGTAGTCTTTTCGTAGTGTGGAAACCCAAGTTGTACCATTTTGGTAGTGTTTCACCCCTTTTTAAGGATCCCATGGTTGAAAAGGCAAGCTCAAGTTACTAAAAATGGAAAAATAGTTATGTTTTAATGTTTTTACAAAGTGGGAGGCATGTATCCACACTAGGCATGATATCCATACCATGAATGCATGATAGTTTAAGGATTTATTATGGTGTACATGCTTAAGGAACTAAAAACCTAGAATTGAAACAACTTTAGATAGAAGGGAAGGTGTATGGTGGAATCCACAATTCAAAAATTTTAAACTTTTAAAAGTGAAGCTATTTACCATCAATATCAATGTTGAAGAAAGTTTCCCCCCTTTTCACTTTAGTGCACTTGGAGTTATGGTGCATTGAATTAGAAGCTAGGTTTTTAAGATATGTGTTTAGGTTTAGATGTAGTTTTTAATGATAAATTTTATACGTTTTCAATCAAAATTCACATCATTGCAAATTGCACATTGGAGGAGAGCTCTGGTAGAGATTCTTATGATAGTGAGAAATTATCTTTAGCATGGAAGCCTCCCACATTTCTTCCACATAGCATAGAACCTCCATCCTCCTCATCTTCAAACTCTCCCAACATTCAGCTTGTCATGGCTTTGAAACAACATGGAGGAAAAAGCTAGAATCCAAGGATCTAGAAAGTAGACAAGCATGCTAGGGAGTTATCAAAATTTCCTAGGCTATTATCCATCTAGGCCTCATATGTAATTGCTTTGAGGTAGGCATTTCTACCTGTTTTTTATTTCATTTCTTAGCTATTTCCTATGGTTTTCTAGCATTTTTTTCTTACTACATGTGGGGTTGTTTTTCTTAGATCTATGTTGAAAGAGGAGGTAAATTGAAATTCTAATGAAATATCACCTCTTATCTTGGCCATTTCCACATGTATCTATGGTCATTTCATTATTTTTTCCTTAATAGATTCAATTTTTAAAATTAAGCTTGTTGTTCTCATGCTTTTTTTTTTCACAAAAATTGGGGGTATGGTAATTTTTCTTAGACCTAGGCCAAAATATTCATCAAAATTAAATTTTAGTGAAATCCTACCCCATTATTTTGGTGTGTTTTCTAATAGGTATCAATCATTTTTATTGTTTTTGTTATGTTTTTATCACTACATTAAGTTTGGCTTTAGGAATTTTACCTTTTTACATGAAAAAGCAAGCAATGTTGTGTATTTTTTCTTAAGAAAATGGTTGTATATTTTAAAAATTAATGTTAAAGGTTTGTATCCCTACATTTAAAATTTCCAACAGTTATTATCTTGTTGGGTTTGAATTAATAATGATTAAGTTATGGCTATTTTTCCAAGGTCATGTAGTTTGGTTTGTATGTTATTCTTAGATTTTCATGTATATTCACAGATTTTTTCTAAGAAAATGGTAACTGTTTTGGCTATTTCTTGGTTATGGCTAGGTTGCCGTTGGCTTCAGCATTCCAATGGAGGTGAAATCACTATGATTTTACTTAAACAAATTTTTTACAAATTTTTCATTAAGCATATGTCAAAATGAGGTCTATGCTATTTCTAGAATTTTGTCCACATTCATGAACTTTTCCTACATAAATGACAAAGGTTTTGAAATTTTTTCTATGTATTGGTGCATAGAGTTTGATTTAGGCTTCCAAATAGTTGTAGAATCATTCTATTTAGAGCTTAAATGAATTTTTGGAGAATTTTTTACCAACTCCACACAAAAGAGGGTTAATGGTGATGACTATAGCTTTTCATTGATTTTTTCTATATTCCATGTAAAAATGAATATGTATTTCTATTTTAAATGGTTATGGATGTAAAGATTGTAATTTTAGGATTTTTTCCATGGTAGAATCACTAAAATTAGAGCTTGTATAATTTTTTGATAAATGTGTTATTATAGCTATGTAAATAAGGCAAAAATACGATTATAGCACATTATCCCTTTGGGGTTGGATGTGATGGATATGTGTGTCATTTCTTAACAATATGTAAAAATTATGCTTTAATTTTTTTGTTTAAGAAAAGAAAAAGCTTTAATATTTTTAGAAGGCTTATAGATATATGCTTTTTAAAGTTTAATGCTTTTAAATTTATGCCTAATTTAAATGATCTTTCTAAATTCATGCATGTTTTAGATACCTTTCTTTTAAATTTATGCATACTTTAGAATAGGACTATAATATTTAGGTTATGAAGTAAACGGCTATAAAAATGGTAATAATGCTTTCATGGAATTTATTAAGCCAACTTAGATAACCACCTTAGAGCTTTTTACAAAGGCTAATTTCACCTCCAACTAGATGTTTTTTTTTCCCAAATTCACTAAGTAATTCAAATTGGTTATAACACAATGTTGGAATAATATTTTTTTGGTGAAATTCCTTAAGCTAACTTAGATAAACACCTTAGAGCTTTTCACAAAGGCTAATTTCACCTTCGACTAGATGTCTCCAAATTTTCTAAGCAATTTCACTTGGTCATAATTCTTTTGTTTTGCTTCATGCTGGGTTTCTTGAAGTCCATCCTCATAATTGTAACGTTGGTGGGTATTTTATGCTACATTGGTCATCCCAAGGCTAATACACCTCTCCTTGATATGCCTTTGGGGAAGATATCATTATGGTTCTAGTCGAGGATAAGGGTATTCCTTGTCTAGATTCTACAAAATTTCAGTGTGATGTTATGATCATACCCATCTATAGATGTGGCTAGGGTTGTAGTGGAGTATTTCATGCCTCAAGCACCTGGCTTGGTTTCTAGGTTTATCACTAAAAAGCTGTCAATAGGAAGAGTAGTATATGCTATCAATCCATGTTACTTCATAGAGATCTAGATGATGCTAGAGTATAGTTAGTATAATGTTGACAATACTCTGATAGTGGTGCATAGAGCCTACACATTATTCCAAAATCCTCCTAGCACCATGTATTTTCTACAAGGGTAAGCATGATTATTGTAATGTTTTTATGATTTTGGCTTGACTACCTTTTCTAACTTCATTGGTTTTACAAACTTCTTGCAGGTACAAGGTTAATGATGAAGGCTTGATCATCAATGATCAAATCTTGGTAGTGGCTCAAATTTCTTTAAATGAATTCACAAGATTCCTCAGATAAGAACTATTTTTTATCAATAGTTAAGAGGATACTTTGATGCATACACTTCAATGTTTAACCTTATATACAAGAAGTATAAGGATCATGGGACAATGCACAACTGGTGGGTAGACTATGAAAACTTCATGGATCAAGCCCTCACAATGGGGACCTCCACTCATACCACACTGAATAGGAAAAGGAAAGGTAAACATAGAGGTTATAGCTTCTAGTGTTTCATGATTATAACTCTATGCATTCTGTTGCTTTGACTAGTTGTTAAATTTCACTTATGTTGATTCTAAATTCTAGTTGTTACTTTGTAGGACCTTTCATCTTTGTTGATGTTACCATACCACTTTCAAGAGCATGTCATAAGGATACCTTCATCTTGAAGTTTAGTGAGGTAATACCAACATAGGAGTGGCTAAGGGGATAGGTGCCTAGATACGTTCAAGCAAACATCCAACATGCAAGTTTTCTTGATGTATTTATGGCACCTATCCCTTCCATTACTACTATGGAGATGTTGCATGTCATCGACTTCTTCAATGAGAAGATTAGTCATTTCAACACCATCATGTAGGATATGAAGGTTAATATGGATTTTGATGTGGGCCTCTTTCATGACTTGTTTAGTGTCCCTATTGATGGGGCAAAGGTCCCAACAAGAATAGTAAAGGAATTAGGCCATTGTAATAAAGTCTTGGAGTGGCTTGGTGCCAACATGGGATAAAAAAAGTTCCATGGATGGGGCCACAAACCTTGATGCAAAGGATTCATATCCTTTATTTAGGTCTTGTACATTTCCTAAACTATTATTACAAAATAAGGTGATTTGAATAACACAACGGTGGACTTTTATGAAGGTACTTATGGATGGCACCCAGTTTAACTGGGCAACTATTTTGGTTGTTGGCCTTATAATGAAGATCCTTAGACTCTATGTAGATACCTCTATAATAATCCACATGAAATTTACATTTTTTATGGGTTATTTGAAGAGGTTTGTGGAGTTTCTAGTGGTGTATAGAATGGGAAATGGGTTCCCTAAGACCCAATTCAACTTTCTAAGCCTTGGATAAAACATATTTATTCAATAGTGCAACCTCAAAACTTACCAAAAGGGATGGATGATACATTATCCATTATCACTAAGGATGTTAATGTTAAGTAATTTGAGTCTCCTGACAACATAGATATTGAGAAGCATCTCACATTCCTAGTAAGCAACCAGAAGTTCAAATAACTATGTACAGAGGCTAAAGGAATTATCAAAGAGAAACTTAAGAGGCCTATGGAGGAATCACTATCGACATAAGACCAACTTTCCTAGAAGAATTTTAAGCTTAGGCCATCGTTGTAGGTAGTTACAGGTATGCCTTGTTTAAATTTGGCTATTTCATGTTTTAAATTTTATGGCTACTTCATGGTTTCATGTGTTAACCATTTTTCTATGTTCTATGGTTGTAGAAAAACATCAAGCTATGGCAGCTCAAGTTGCCACAAAGGTAGAAAAAAGACATGCAAAAGAGATACTCCTAAAGAGATATATGGTTGATGGGTTTGTCGATGTGGATATAAATGATATTGATGCCTTGTTTGGTGAGGTGGTGCTAAGTACATCCCCCATCATCATCCTAGAGGAGAAAGAGGAGGAGGAGCTAGGTATGTTCATGCATTAATATTTTCATTATATCTTATAGTTTAATTTTGGTTTTCATCCTAACCATTTAATGATTATTATGCTTATAGTAGTTCTTGAGCTACTAGTACAAGCACCTATCCTAAGTTTTTTATGAAACCATGGGTGGAGACTCTAGACAAGGTGGAGTTCATGTGTGGTATGGCTAAGGATATCATCAACCAATTGCAATTGGTTGCACCTTAGATAGATAATAACTTTTCTTTATGTGCCTTAGTTACTTGTCTATGCTATAGGTTATGCTTGTGTCATGGTTATTTTAGGTTTTACATTTTATTTATGGTTATATTTCATGCTTTGTTTAGTGCCTTATGTGGAGTGGGAGCTCAACAAGGACATGGGGATTGACTCTTTGCGTAAGCTTCCCTCTAATGTATCTAGTGTACCCTTGAAGTTGTACGAGATTGGTACTAATCTAGCAATGTTATGTATAAAAACTTCATGGGAGCTAGAGAGGTCCAACAAATCCATATGGAAGGAAGTTGTGGCCATAAGGGAGAAGACTCAATGGTAGGAGAAAATCATTAGAGACCTTTGAGATCGCATGGTCTTTGTGGAGGTCCAAGTGACTAACTTTGGGGAGTTATGGACTAGGAAGATCACATGGGCGCACTACTAGCATGTCATTTAGGATAAAGTAGCAATCCTATGGGAGATGGTAGAACAATGTATGTAGATGAACCTTATCTTCTAGAAGGTTGAGGATTGGAAAGATCACTATGCTTGGGTCCTAGAGTGGGGTAAGAAAAAAAATGCTCACAAATGATAGTATAAGGTGGATCATGGGGCCTACCTCAAGTATCTCAAGGAGGAGTTGGTTGAACAATGTAAGAGAGAGTTGTTCATCCAAGAAATCTAGGTAGAGAGTGATTATCAGATTTTTGAAAGTACTCTCAGAGTGGAACAATCCCCTACTACTCAAATTACCACTATTGTAGGTGAGACCTCTACAGTTACTATTACCTAGGAGCCACCTACTTGTACTACAATAGATAGGATCAACATATTTTCTAGCATTGATCTTGGGAATGTTGACTAGGTCAACATGATGGAGGATCAAATCCTACATCATTTGGAGGAAGATCTTTCACATTTACTCCCAAAATTCATAGAGTATAAATCTCCATAGGTTTTATGTATATTCTATTTTCTATTTTTGTTTTAAATCATGGTTTTAGATATGGGTTACTAACTAGCTATATGTTGTTACATTTTAGACCTTAGGAGACATTGGTGATTCTAATGGTGAGGGTGGGAATGACCCACCATTTCCTCCTCTAGATATCACTCAGTAGCCTCCATTAGATTAGCTTGTTTGTCTATTTGTTTTCTTATTTTCATGTTAAGGGCTATGATTAGCTAATACTATGTTATAGATGATTATTATTTTTTGACATTTTTAACCCACAATGTGGCCATGGCTATGTATGTTATGGACAATTTAAATTTAAATTTTGGTTTTTTTTATAGTTGTAGTAAACATTGTGAACATTGAGAATTGTTGTATTGATGTTTTGGCATTAAATGGCTAATCAATGTGATAATAGGCTAAACAAAAAGAAGTAGAATAACAAACATGATGTTTACTAGTTTTAGGCCACCAAGAGCATAGGTTACATTGTGTTGCCAATTTAAGGCCATGTTGAGCCATGATGCTAGTTTAAGGTCTTAGTGGATCATGATGCCAGTTTAAGATCATAGTGGACTGTAATTTTACTAGTTTAAGACCATAGTGAGCCATGTTGAAAAAGAAATATATATATATATAAGGCTTTTTGATGTTTATAATATGAGTAAAAGTAAAGAAAGGCTATAACAAGTAAAAATGAAAATGAGCTTAGGCTACCTGCATAGGCTATGCGCATAAAGAATAAAATAAAAATGTAAAATGAAAAAGAAAAGCTGGGCCATATGGCTATCTGTGCATTTGGTTATAAGGGCATACTATGGAGAAGGTTAAGGTGAACTTCAATCTTGTAGATTCTTCCTAATATTTGTAAGGTTAGGGAATGATTAAGGCCTATTTTGCACAAGTGTATATTCTCCATCCCCTTCATTTATGATGTTAAATGGAAGTTCATCCCATAATGCATCCCATTGCTTATTGTCATTGTTGGGTTATTTCCCTCTTTCAGACTATTGAATTTCATGGCTAGGAGCTTCTTCTTGAAGCTCCACTTTAAACATATTCTCTATGTTTACATTGTTGATAGCCAAGGAAACCACATTGTTACAATGAGTGATGATTTCATCTCCCTCATAAGGAAGGTGAAGTTCTTGATGGATGGATGAGAAAATAGCTTGTAATTGAGCCAACCAAGGTCTTCCTAGGATAAGGTTGAACCTTTGTATCTCCTCCACCACTAAGAAATTTGTGATTGTGAAACATTACTCTCCTACTACAATATCCAAGGAGATAGACCCATTAACAACAACTCTTGATCCATTGAAGGATTTGAGAGTTGAAGCTGATGTAGGTTGTATTTTTTTAGTTACGCCCAAGCATTCCACAATAGTTCATGGGATGACATTGGTTGTGGCTCCATCATCAACATGCACCCAATGTACTTTAAATTTCCCTATGCATATGGTTATGAATAAAGGAGCCATAGTTACTTTTCCATTTTAGATATTAACCTTGATTTTGCTATTAAAAATACTAGGGATGTTGACTTCTCCCCCCTTGGTACATGGATTACTTCCTCATTAGTGGGGATGTTCTTGATAAAGTGATAGAATTCAACATTTTGACTAATTCCTCACGATGTATGGTGGGAGTCATGATTAGGTCATACAAGCTTAAGGTTTTATTATTTTTCTTAAGAATTTCCTAACTTGGTCCATTACACTAAGGAATTTTTTATCATTGGTCATAGGCTTGTCATCATTGTTGTGCTTTACTTCCTCCATGCATCCAAAAATTAAAACTTTAACTTTAGGTTGTGGTTGTTGAGGCTCCATCTTGTTGTTTTGGTTGTGGGATTTTGATTCTTCTATGGATTGCTAATTAAAGGAGGTTGAGAAAAGCAGGTCATGGGTATAGCCAATATGGAAGTGGGCTTTGGTGAATCCACTTCCTTTCACTCCTCCATCTACTTATCACCCTTACTACCAATATTTTTCTTATTCTTCTTCCTTTTCTTGATTAAGGTCTTTTGGTTGTTAGATGTTAGTTGTGAGGAATAGGTAGTAGCATTATCCATCATAGGTAGTCATTGCATATTTTTTTAGGCTATGGTCAAATAGTTTGTATGAGGCTGAGGCACCCTAATGGCAAAAGGATCCCTTGGAGGCATTTTGGATGGTACTCTTATGACAAAGGGGGATCTTTAGTTGTGGAAAGCTAAAGAAGCTTGTTTTTCATAGAAGGGTACTTCAATCATGAATGGTTCTCTTGCAAGTATTTGATCATCATCAATGTTGAACATTGAAATGATGTAAGGGTTTCCATTAGCATTTAATGAGTCCTTGTAAACCTGCATCGATTGATTTTGTGATCAAACTTGGTTAGAAGCATCTAAGATGAGCTCTTCCCTATTTATCATTTTTTGTAGGTCATCCATTAGTAAGAGGTAGAAGTTTGTATCATGACCAAGCAACTAGTGATAGTGGTAGAAGTGGTCTAACTTGAAGTACTTATCCAGTTGTGGGTCATCTTTCATTGCCTAGTGGGATCTTTGGCTATTTCATAGAGTTTATCATTATTCTTTCAAGAAGCTTCAAACATCTATTTGTATTAAATATATTCACTTTTCAAAAGTTGGTTTAACAACTTGAATGGCTTTAAAGGAAAGGTAGTATACTTAGACCTATCCTTCCTTTCAATGTTGGATCTAGTGATTGTCAATGAAGTAGCCCCAAAGGTTGATGGTTGATTATTTTGATCATTAGTGAGGGCCTTGGGTGGGTTGGCCTTTGGTGTCTAGTTCATGATCTTTGTTTCTTTAGTCATATTCGCTATGGCTATGTTGTTTTATTTACTCTTTTCTTTGTCTCTCTGTATATGTTGATATTTATATGCTACATAGGTTGGATCATGATTGGCCTTCACAACAACCTCTATCATTTTCATTTGAGAAAATGCCTAGCCAAGGAACAACAAATTAAGGTGGTAGAGCTTTTACTTGATGAAGTCATTAACTACTCCCTTAGATATGGGCAATAGATGTGATTTGGCTATAGGCTTTGGTATTTCATTCACCAGTTCATTTCACCACTAGATGAATTTCTACATGGATTCTAGGGGCCCTTACTTGACCTTCATGAGTTGGTCAAGCATTGTGTCAAGCTTCAAGTTACACTTGAAAAAATTAAAAAATTGGGCAATCAAGTTCTCCAAAGAGGATATGGATCTCCTAGTTAATGCACACTACCAATCAACTACTTCTCAAGTTAAGGAAATAGAAAAAATCCTCATGATGGCATGAGGTCATGGTTGCAAGAGTAAGCATTCAAATCAAAAGATAATGAGGTGAGCATTGGGATCACCTTCTCTATTGTATTTGCTAAACTCAAAAATAGGAACACCAGGAGGAAATGTCAAGGGTGGTACTATAGGACTAATGTAATCATCTTAGTAGAAGTCCATAATCTTGATATTTTGTGAAGTAGAGGATTTAAGCCTCTTCAACTCCTCTATTAGGCCTTGGATCATCTAGAAGGCATAATCCAGGCCCTATGGTGGCTGTGTTGATTGTGGGATTTGTACATAGAGTTTTGGTATTTTTTGTAAGGCTTGTGGCCTTGCTATGAATTGCAAGAAAAAAGGAAGGAATTGCATTATGGTTGTTGCTTGTGATCCAAACAAGGAAAAAGACGTTTGTGTTGATACTTGAGGCACAAATGGAATAAAGAGGGTGTATGATCCCTTAGTTTCTTGTGGTTGCATGGTGGATCCCACATGAGTAGTTAATGGATTTTTGGTTGTAAAAATCACCATTGATGGTTTCAAAAATTGAGTTTGTATGGAAAATGACATAGATGTGCTAAAGGTTGTTGGTTGTGGCATTCATTGAGTTTGATGTATGGAGATGATCAATGTAAGACTAGTCATGGTAAGGTAGGAAGGAATAGAAGATGGTGGAATCATGCTAGTGTTAGAGGAATGCACTATGACCTTGGGGGATGTTTGTTGGAACAATCCTCCCAAGATGTTTTTAGGCTCACATTCCATCCTAAATTCATCCTCCTCCTCTTGTTGTTCTTCTAAGCTATGTAACGACAGAAAATGTCGACAGCTGGAAATACCGACCGATATTCCAGCGTACACAGTTTTAGCCACGGATCCGCGTGAGGGCTATGCTGGAAAAATGAATCCGCGGCGCTCTGAACGGTCTTGTCGATCAGACAGGAACTTATGGGTCAGTAAAACAACGTAAAGCGCGTAAAAGAAAGCGATTTGATTCGAGGGGCCGTAAAACAAAGGGAAAGCGATGTGATCGGATCGTGATGGCGATAATGCTAAACACGATGAAAAGAGCTGGCAAAAGAGAAACACGTAGCTTCAAGATCCGCGCTTTGACTTACAAATGTGTATTTCGTGTGAGAAATTACACTGGGGAATCCCCGATTACAGGATGTGAAACAAGCACAAAACAACAAGCAAAATGGTCTGAACAGAAATTCGATCTACCTCGTGGGCTAAGCTGAGATGCAAGGCCGGCCAAGCTTCGACGTCTACCGATCAACTGTATCTGATCGATAAAGTCTCTTCAGCAGAAAGATTGCTCCTGTCACCAGTGCTCAAATCTGTACTCTACTTCGGCTGTAAGGTGATGATGTCCCTGATTGCCAAGGCGCTGTTCTTTGTATTTCTGCCCTAAAGTGCCAAGTGCTCTGGTGCTCAGAAATATGCTTTTCTGCTTCTCTGAGTTTTCTGCTAACCCGAATTTTTGCCAACCCCGGTATCTTCGTTAACTGGGGTATTTATAGGCCGCGACACTTCGCGGAGAAGGCGCAACCTTGATGATGTGGGCTCCGGATGTTGCGGGCCCTGCTGGCATGATCTTTTAAGTCAGACTGTGACTACGCACAACACGCTTGTTTGCGTGTTGTGCGTGTGAGAAGTAAGCAAGTGTTGAGCATGCTTTAATTGTTTTCAGGCTGGATTACACTCATTCGCATTGCATTGCGTATATGAGCGTAATCTGGTAAAAACAATAAGCTCAGAGTTGCTTTACGCTCCCTACGCAGTTGCACGTAATGAAGCGTAAGAAATGCACAATTTTACGCTCCTCGCGCAGTTGCGCGTGTCAGAGCGTAAAACGATGTGTAAATTACGCTCACTATGCAGCTGTGCGCGATAAAGCGTAAGCCATGTACAACTTACGCTAACCACGCGGTTGCGCGTGACGAAGCGCAAGTAATGTATGCCTTATGCTCACTACGCAGCTGCGCATATGAAGCGTAAAACGATGAGTAACTTGAATGATAACATACACAATGATACGCATCGCTGCGTATCGAGCGTAAAAACAAATTATGCATGCGCCGGAAGGAAAAACGTCAAACTGTTGCGCTTCTTTAGACTCTGCCTTGAACTGTCTTGGAGCTTATTACGCTCATTACACTATCGTGCGTGATAGAGCGTAAACTTGTCCTTGAACAATATTTGAGGTGCGTTCTCGCTTGAATTACGAATCTTTGCCTGAGGCTGACTCGTAATTTTCACGGTGTTTCAATGGCCCCTCTTTGTTGACGGTTAGAGGGCTTACCCGAAGAACGTCGACAAAGAATGAGAAACACCGGATTGGTAGAAGCAAGAACAACATTCATCCATGACTACTCAGGTGTTGCCTCGTCGACATGGAAGAGGAAGACTGGTGGGTATATGAGAGAAAGGGATGTAACCGGAAACAAGTTTGGAGAGGACACAAACCATGTGTTTATTCATGTCAACAGGAATGCTTTCAGACGAGCGTAGCGCGTCAATCTGAGATGTCTCTGTTACAAATTGTAGCAGGAATGCGTGCGAAAGGAGCTTTACGCGTCACTTTCTGCGATATCTCTGCTAGCATGAGTGCGACAAATGAAGACGTGCATATATGGCTGTTGTGTATGGGAATTGGGTGGTGGGGAGGAAGGAAAAAAGAAATTAAGGGCAGACGTGTGTTGGGCAAACCTGAGCAGCCATTTCAACCCGCTGTTGTACTTCACCACTCAGATCGACACACCTTTGACCGACATCCTCCGAGATAAGTAGCCTGCAACCACAAAAGAAAACAGAGGACACCATTGCTTATGGACAAAAGGCGAGGTTCTTGGAACCAACGCTGTCTGATGTTAACCGGAGCCAATGGACTGTAACTGTTGAGCTGGAGCACTTGGGCGGAGCCGCCAATCCTGATGATTCGGCATTGCATACCTTCGCCAAAAGGCATCAGACGCAGTCCAGCTCACTGGTTGCACCAGGAACCGGCCAAATGAATTTGAGAAGCCAGCGTCCGATAGCGATGATTGGCGGAGACTCCTGGGGCCATGACCAACGAGGATTTCGTTGGGGCTCCGACTAACGAGGCTAAACTCCCAGAGCTGCTACCACTGCGGCGGGCGTGGTGGCAGCATCTCCGAGGGATCAGTAAGATGCCTCTTTGCTTGTCCGAGGGATCAGTAGGATGCCGATGAGATGGCGACACTGGGACTGTCTCAGTATCCCACCCCGTCTGCTATGCAACTGTACAGGAGTGATCACGCTCGCTTGAACATGGTGGCGATCTGTACATCCCAGTTTTAAGTCTTGGAAGACTACCGTTACTGGTTTTAAGTCTCAGCAGACCATGGTCCCAGTTTAAAGTCCGGGCAGACTGAGAAGTACTAGTTTTACGTTGTAGCGGACGGTGGTCAGGCTGGTTTATGATCTCAGCAGACCGTGTTGTGGATGTCAGTTTTATGTCATGACCCAAGGACAGATCTGTGCTAGTTTTACGTCTCAGCAGACGGCTACGTACCTGGGCCAGTTTAGCGTCATGGCGGACGTGTGCAAAATATGCCAGTTTTTCATCTTGGTGGACCTGTGCAATAGTGCCAGTTTTACGTCGTAGCGGACGGTTACCACTTGCCAGTTTAGCGTCGTGGCGGATGCGTGCAAAGCATGCCAGTTTTACGTCGTAGCGGATGATCAGTGCCAGTTTTTCGTCGTAGCGGACGTGCAGTGCCAGTTTTACGTCGTAGCGGACGATTACTGCCATACCTGCTATCAACACAGTAAATGCCACTAGATGAAATATAGCTTTAAGTACACATGATTCATAGGATTTGCTAACTCGTTGCCGTTGGCGTCTGCTAATCTGAACGCTCCGTTGCCGTATGCGTCGATCACCAAGAAAGGGCCTTCCCAGTTTGTAGAGAACTTGCCTACTGGTTCACACACAGCCTTGAGAACCAGGTCTCCTTGCTTGATCGGACGCTGCTGAAGATTATGATGATGCTTTTGTCTCTGTTGATCCTGATATTTCTTAATTGCTTCAAGAGCCTGTATCCGCTTCCCTTCTAATGACTCCAAATCCATTATCCGAGCCTCGGTGTGTTGAGCCTCATTTATAATGGTGGAGAGGACCATTCTCAGAGAAGGAATTTGCAATTCAAGAGGTAGAACCGCCTCAGATCCGTAAACCAGGCTATAGGGCGTACTGCCTGTAGCTGTTTTACACGTAGTACGATATGCCCATAGCACGTAGAGGATCTGTTCATGCCACCGCCTTTTGTTGCCGTCGAGTATTTTCTTGAGCAAATTGATGATTATCTTGTTCGATGCTTCAGCTTGACCATTTGCCTGCGGGTAATAAGGAGAGGAAAAAGATTGCCTGATGCCTAGGTTGTCACAGAAGGATTTGGTATCCGTGCTATTAAATTGTGGCCCATTGTCGGTCACAATAGTCATCAGGAGGCCAAATCGGGTTACGATATTGTCCAAGATAAAATGGTAAACCTGTTGGGATGTGATTTTCTGTAGGGGAACAACTTCTACCCACTTCGTAAAGTACTCAGTCGCGGTAATAATGAAGCTATGTCCTGCGGAAGACTTTGGCGCAATGGGTCCTATAATGTCTAGTCCCCATCTTTGGAATGGCCATGTTATTTGTGTCGTGTGCAATTCTGTGGGTGACACGTGGATAAGGTTTGCATGACATTGACACGTGTCACAGGTCTTAACCTTTGTCAAACAATATCTTTCCATGCGTGGCCAGTAGTACCCAAGACGACGAATTTTTAGGGTCATAGCCCGTGGTGCTACGTGGCCACCGCACAGCCCCTCGTGAACCTCGCTGACTATGTGCTGTGCTTGGTCTGTGTTAACGTAGGTAAGCAATACGCCATCAAAGGAGCATCTACAGAGAGTGCTGTCTCCGATGATGACGTAGTGCTTAGCCCGCTTACGGATTGCGTCTTTCTGTGCGCGCGTTAATGCAGTTGGTAGTTCACCCTGTAAAAGATAAGATTTGATATGATCATACCATTCAGGCGTGCTCGCCTCAATGAGAGAGGAGATGTGCGTTGTCTGAATGATAGGGTCTGTGCAGTCTGTAATCAATGCAGGGCAGGTGTTAAGCAGGTGTGAAGGCACGTGTAAATCCAAGGTGGCCAGTGCGTCGGCCAGCGTGTTGTCAGTCCTCGGGATGTGTTGAGCGTCGAAGGTCATAAATCGCCTCAGAAGATCTTTAGCCTGATCGCAGTAGGGCTGCAAATGTACAGCCTTGCAGGCGTAGACTCCAGTGATTTGATTTATGACAAGCATCGAGTCACCTCTAACCGCCAGGTGTTGCACACTGAGTTCACCTGCAGTTAGTAGCCCCCTGAGGAGTCCCTCGTACTCTGCCACATTGTTCGTACAAGGGAAAGTGAATCGATAAGCGTGTAGACGCACATCCTCGGGCGATAGCGTAAGAACAGTGGCGGCACTACCGCCTCTAGCAGTTGAAGCTCCGTCAAAGTATAGCGTTGCTTCAAGGCCTGTTGAGATAGGGCTTAGACTATGTACATATTCGTCTGGAAAAACTAGCTCTATTGTTGCGTGGTTGTCAATTGGTGAAGTTATTAACTGGTCGGCTATCGCCTGGCCTTTCGTGGATGATTGGCCAATGTAGTGGAGATCAAATTCCGCGGTGATAGCGTTCCAGCGAGCAATTTTGCTACTCTCGTATAAGCTATGCGTAATGGCTCTAAGGATGTTATTTTTACAAATGACATTAACTTGACTATGAAACAGATAATGCCTACATTTCTTGAGCGTAAAAACTAATGCTAAGCAATTACGCTCAACGTCTTTGTACCTCTTCTCATACGCGCATAGAGTGTGACTCAGGTAGTAGATGGGCATTTCTGACCCATCATCCCTTTTCTAACAAAGCAACGCTGCTATTGCTACGTCCGAAGTGGCAAGGTAAATGAAAAAAGGCGAGTCCCTTTGTGGCGGGAAAACCGTCGGTAGATGTTGCAGTTCCTGTTTTAAATTGTCAAACGCACGCTGGCAATCGTCAGTCCATTCGAAATTAACCCCCTTTTTCAGCAGGTGTTGCATGGGATGTAATTTGTTGGTTAACCTCGAAATGAACCTGCATATGAACTGTAAGCGTCCCTGTAACCCGCGTAATTGCTTGAGGTCTGTGGGAGGCTTTAACATGACAATGGCTTTGACCTTATCAGGGTCAACTCATATGCCAGTTTCCGATACCACAAACCCCAGCATGCGTCCAGTTTTGACTTTGAATACGCACTTCTTTGGGTTAAGCCGAAGCTCGTGCGTGGAGCATCTTTTAAGGACTAACTCCAGGTCCTCTGAATGATCTTCTGACTTCAAAGACTTCACAGCTATGTCGTCTACATAATCATTCAGCCTTCCGAGGAGGTAATCGCTAAAGATGTATGTCATGGCCCGTTGATACGTTGCTCCGGCGTTCTTTAGACCAAAATGCATCATGGTATAGCAAAATGTCCCCTAGGGTGTCATGAACGTTGTGGTCAACTGATGTTCTAGGTTGATGCGAATCTGGTTATAGCCTGAAAAGCCATCCATGAAGGACAGAAGCGCATGCCCAGCTGTTGTATCCACTAGCTGATCGATACTCGGCAATGGAAAGTTATCTTTGATTGTGGCCTTGTTCAAGTCTCGGAAGTCTATGCATATGCATATACTCCTGGTCTTCTTTGGCACGACCACGATGTTAGATACCCAGTCCGAGTAATCGACTGTGCGGATGAAACCAGCCTGATAGAGTTTGGTGATTTCATCACGCACTGCTAGCGCGATCTCTGGTTTGATTTTGCGTGCCTTTTGTCTAACCGCTTTGATCTGTGGGTCGAGGATAATGTTATGCTGGATTAATCTAGGATCTAACCCAGGCATATCCTCATATGACCATGCAAAGACAGTGATGTTGTCTTGCAGGACCTGTTTTATTGCATTGTGCATTTTTTCGTTTAACAGAGAACTGACCTTGAGTGTTTTGGTCTCACCCCTATGCGTAACTATAGGGAAATCACAAAGGGGGTCTTCGGTTATGTCCCCAGCTTCCAGGTCTAGCGTGCGCGTGGACTGTTCTGGCCAGTCTGGGGACGCCTCCGATGCAGCTATGGTTACGCTTTCTAAAGGGGGGTTAATGTCTACTAGCATAGAGTCAAACTGTCTAACTAAGTTCCCGTATGGGCCTGTCAAAGTTAAAGGTGTTGAAATTGTGGCGTTCATCCTCCATCTTTCCTGCAAAACCGGAAAGTGCGTAAATGGTTAGGAGACAAGTGACGGGATGTCGCCAAACGTGGAAGGCTAACTGAATTTTGAAAAACATAGACAAAGCTTGTAATCAATGTAACCCGATTACGAGGCGATAAGATGTGGTAGTTTAACGTCATTTCGGACAGTGGAGCATGCGATAGCGGCCGCATTAATACCAGATTTTCGGATTCCGTTTCAGGAAAGTTTCGCTTAAATCTGATATCAAGTCGGCGATCCTCGCGTATAAGTAAGTGTTTTGTGGATAAGAAGCGGTTGTTGGCAATCGTAAATTTGAATTTGCAAGGAAGAGAAGAGAAAAGGGAGAGCAGAGAGCTAGGACAGGGAACCTTACGAGGATTTGCAAGTAAGTTGTGAAGAAGTTCTACAACTATCGCGATGGCACCAAAGGCAAAAAAGAAGAATGCAAAACTAGCTAAGATTGACGAAGTGCAGGCAAGTTTGAACCGCGTCTCGCAGGCGCTGATCGATGTTTGCGACCCGACACCTCTTAACCGGTAGATCATTCTCCCTGCGCTTACGCTTGTTCTATATGTCTATTTGTTTTTTGCTTTTGAATGTCTTTTGCGTGAATGCGAATGTCGAAATTACGGACCTCAGGTTAATGCGAGGGTTTTGGTGAGGTTGCGTTCATTGCCGTTGTCAGGGAAAAACCTTGCATTGCTGCAAGGGTTTTGGCGATTTTCGGCATGGCTGCATTTTTTCCGAATTCTGTTTTAGTTATGCAAATGTAGATGTAGATGTTAACGAGTCTTAGTTTTTACCAACAGCATTGCGCTGAAGCCCATCCTGATTATGCTGGACATCATTGGGGTTTTATGCTGGGTGAACCCTATCGTCCCAAATGTTCCTCCCCCTCACACCAGAGTGCAGGGGAAGGCCATTTGGTTCTGAAAAGGGGCGTTGGAATTCCTGCAGTTTTTGCTGCGCAATTTCAGCATCATTATTTGGTCCGATGTGGCCGGAGATGTTGCTGGTGCCATTTTGGAGCACCTATTACCGGGGTCGTCACAAGGGGTTCTGGATTACCTGACGGACGGGGCCATCGAGACAGGCTATCCCGAAGAGCAGATGCTCAGCTCCTGGGGTCTGAGGAGCTTACACTGGATCTGGAATATGGCCCATTTCAACTGTTATCACGCATACAACACGTTGTTCGTGGCTCGCCATGTGTCAACGTACTTCCAAAACCCTCAAGGCACTGTGTACTATGCAGGTGGGTAAGCAGTTCTGGCTAGCTGTATTGGCTTTTATTATGTTACAATGTCTATTTTTGTTGCAAGAAAAGTCTAAATGTAGAGCGTAGATTAAGCTTATGTTGTATGGTACAGGTTTTTTATACGCGACAACAAGCTAATTGGCGAGGGCGATACGCTGCCCTGGGCCGAAACAGCAATAAAGGCGTTTACCGCGACTAACAACGTTCGTGCCGGTGTCATCGGGCAAATTGGCCATGAGATGCGCGAGTATCACACCCACTATGAGCAGTCTTTCAAGAATTGCAAGGGACTCGGGTGGCTGCACGAGGATTGGACCTTGGATCCGCCCCTCAGCATCGAGGACGTGAAGAGGGAACTCCCACAATTCCCGTTGCCGTTTGGCCCCGGTGAGGCTGCCGCGTATTTTAATGTTATGCTTGCGTAATTATGAGTTATGAAAAATGAACGCTGCGTTAATGTTTCTGTTTTGTCTTGCGTTTTCTGACTTGCAGTCAGGGAATCCAGAGAGATTACCCTTACAATTTCTGGCCGCGAGGCGAGGGATGTCCTCTTTCGTTACGGGGACATCAAGGAGGCACAGCGTTGGCTCGGCCACTCGGCGGCCCTAGTTGCAGTGGTTACCAAGATCCAGGCCGCAGGGCTAATGCACCTGTTCTTGGCGGCAACCCCTGATGTCCCTGCTAGCGAGATGATAGGCCTGGTCAACTCCTTTAATGCGAAGGCAGATCGTTTCAGCACGCGTGTGCGTAACGTGCGCGTAAACTTCGACATCAATGCCCAGCTCTTCTCGAACCTGTTTGGCGTCCCTTCCAGTGGCCTTCCCATAAAAGTGAAGACCACAAGGGGCGTCAGAGTGGAGGAGCTTCTGCAGGAGTGGGCAAGAATCCCTAAGGGGACCAAGGGGTTTCCTTGTGAGGACTTCCAGTTGAAGACCACCAAGACGCTTTATCGCCTTTATCAGGCCCGGACCTTCCCCAAAACACTCTCGCAGGCGAGGTTCTTCTCAGTGGAACAAACGCGTATTATGCGAGAGTTGTTGGAGGAGGGAGCCCGTTTTGATTGGGGGAGCCATCTTGCCAAGGGGTTGCGTAATGAGATGGTCAAGCTTCGCGAGAAACTTGAGTCTCGCTTCAACGTGCACCATGCCTTTTTCATAGCCGTCCTCCAGCAGTTTGCTGAGTATCTGGTCATTCAAAGGAATGGGGTCTGGGTACAGCAAGACCGAGATCAACTGTCCAAACCTTGGGTCGCCCATATCCTTAGCACTACCCGTGGGCAGGATCCGCCGGAAGGGATTAGAGAATCGATGTCAGTGACGACTAAGGGCATGATGGCACCCCGAGTGCGAGGTCTCGATAGTGTAGGTGGGATCATGCCTACCTATACCGGTGATGCCTCGCGGGGGAAGCACTTGGCGGAGGAAATTGTGGAGCCTGCAGCTCGACGGAAGAGGCTCCGTCTGGCTGAGGCCCCTGGAGGCGAGGTAGGCCACACCGTTGGGCTCACGGTGCAGCGGACTAAGCCTCCGCCTGGTAAGTGTAAATAGTCTGTATACGTAATATTTCGTTTAGATCAGCTGGAATTATGTTCTAACGCATGGGAATGTAAGCAGCAAAGACGACAGGTCGATTGACCCCTGAGACAGGGGCAATGGTACTAAGCCGCCGGGAGGGGGCCTCAATTTTGGAAGAAGAGGCCTCAACCGTTAATACGTGCCGTGTACAGGCTCCAGGGCGTGAGCCGGCCCCAGCTGCTAGCGGGAGCCACATACCTACTGGGGCACCCGAGGAGGCCCCTGCGACTGGAACCAGTGACGCGCAGACTCCTGTGCGTGAAAGAGAAAGAGAAAGACATACAGAGGATGTCGACGAGGTCGCCACTGTGACCGGAACAGGTAATGAGCATGTTAGCGTATGCGAAAGAATGTGTTAATAAAGGTAATGTCTAACCTGATTTACGCGGTAGGAGAAGGAGAAGCCTCAGCGTCTGCTACTGTTAACGAAACATGGAGAGACTTTCCAGATAAGTTTGCCTTCATGGAAGGCGTTGTTAGCGACATGATCGCGCGTCTGGAACGCATTGAACCTGGCGCTGGTAAGTTAATTAAAGTGATCACGTAATGTCTTGGCGATAATATGTCATCTGTCTTGATGCTTGTTTTCTATCAGGAGCTTACCTCCGATGGGATCCCGCGGAGCCCATTAATCTGGGCACAGCGGAGCCCCCACCTGATGGGGCAGTCGTGCCACGCCACATTTATGAGGAACTGCGTAAATGTGCGTTACGCTCGACACGCTCCGCATGGGAAAGCAGGGACGTGAATGAAAACCTATGGAAGAAGTTGCAGTGGTCAGAAGAGAGGGTTGAGACCTTGACTAAGAAAGTCGAGGACCTGAGGACGCGGTATGAGTTCCTACAGGCTCGAGTGACAGGGGACGAAGACTGACGTACTACTGTTATTGATCACTCCCGCTATTGGACAGCGATCAAGAATAACGTACAAACCAGTCGAACTTTAGTAGAGCAAAGGATGCAAATAGAGCTCCTTGCTCTGAAAAGTCGAGATTGGAGGGACTACTGCGCAGGCGTGCAAGAATGGAGACAGAAAGAGAAGGACCACAAGCACGTGTACAAAAGGGAAAGCGCCGCCTACAGAAAATGCTACCGCAATTCCGCTGTTAAAGCTCGATCCTTAGAGGTCTTTGTGGACACTATCGGAGCATCCGAAGCTTTTAAGAAATTTGAGGAACAGGTGACCGTAACTACGTCTCCAGAGAGAGTGATGGTCTTCCCTGGGAATCAAGCTTCAATCCCTACTTTCTACCTCGATCCTCCCTCTTGGAGTAGCATGGAGAAAGGGAAGGTGAAAGCTGGGACAGCTTCGGACGAGGATGTGTGGCAAGACCTAACAGAGGATGAAATCATGCAGCGTCTGTGGGCCGGCTTGGACAAACTTCCCTTTGCTGTGGAAGCCGGGTCGTCGCGAGTAAGTTTACTCATGACTTAGCCGGCCAATTTCCTGACTAGCATTGTTTATTCTAATTATTTTTTATGTTCTTTGGCCTAGATACCAGAAGGAGGTAGAGAAGGTACGCCAGCGGAAGTGGAAACAGTGGATGAAGGACGTCCTCCAGTGGAGCCAATGCCAGAACGAGAGCCTCGTGAGGGGGCAATCTTTCATGAAGGGATAATTCCCAAAAATGATGGCCCGCTGGAGGATGACCTTTTGGGACTGGATCCAGAGTTGAAGGACACTGGTGACAGTGGCAGCAGGGGAAATGCCTAATGTTATTAATGTTGGTGTAATATCATGTCTCAAATGACTTGCACATGTGATAAAATTTGATTGAATGTTAACTGCTTATCATTTGTTTTTTTTTGTTTATAAATGTAATGGTAATGGAGCATAGGTCTTAGTTTAAGGCCGTTGCGGGCCCAGAGCGTAAAAATAACTAGTTTAAGGCCGTTGCGGGCCAAGAGCGTAAGAGATAAATAGTTTAAGGCCGTTGCAGGCCAAGAGCGTAAAAATAAATAGTTTAAGGCCGTTGCGGGCCAAGAGCGTAAAAATAAATAGTTTAAGGCCGTTGCGGGCCAAGAGCGTAAAAATAACTTGCGTAAATGTAATTCGGGATAAATGTGTAAAGGAATGAGCCCAGCTAACACGCAAGAAAATAACAAGCATATACACAGATAAAACACGCAGGAAAATGCCAAGCGTAAACACAGATAAAACAAACGTAGCGTAAAAATGTATTGAAAACAAACAAAAAAGCTGCCAACGGGGAGTACGCTAACTTACACGGGAATAGTGCTATACGTAGATGACCATTGTTTAGTCGTCGATACGCAATTGTTTCTTAATGGCTTTCACGTCGAGCGTTGCGTAAGGGCGAGGAGGTTTGGGGTTTGACTCCTCTACGCTGTCATCTGGAAATGGCAGGTCGGCCCAGGCGAGACCATTGTCTGCATTGTCTTTGTTGTTTTCTTGTTCAGGGGCTTGGAGATGGGACTGATCGTCAGCCATTTCGATCTTCGAACCTCGTTCTTCTTCGATATTGTTAACGGCCCTGGGGGTGACCTCATCGCCGCATATGACAACCTCCCCTCCGGCGTAGGGTAGGTGTATCTCCTGATGGATCGGCGACGAGACCGCCCTCAGTTGGACTAACCATGACCTCCCTAAGATCAGGTTGAAGTCGGGCATCTCCTCAATGACTAAGAACGTGGCTTCTGTTGGGAATTGATCCCCCGCCACAAACTCAATACGCACCATCCCCTTGACCTGAACCCGTGGTCCATTGAATGATTTTACGCAGGTTGTTGTCGTGGGAGTGATCTGGTCGACCAAACCTAGCCTATCCACGATGGAATAGGGAACAACGTTAGCAGCTGCACCATCATCCACATGCACCCTCCGGATCCGGTACTGGCCGACCCGAATAGTGATGAACATGGGCTCAGTCGTTACTTGACCTTTCTCCGAATCATCTTTAACAGACTCATCCGGAAAGGTCAACGAGGCAGGCTTAGGTGTTTCAACTTCAGGAGGAAACATGATAGCGTGTATCGCGTCCTCTTCCACCGGCAAGCTGGCATCCACTGATATGGACGTCAACAGGCGTACCATAGCCTCGCAGTGTTCTCGAGAAGTCATCAAGAGGTCGTACAAGCTCAGCGTTGTATTCTTCTGCTTGAGAGCTTGTTTGACCTGCGTGAATGCATCGAGGAGGTCCTTCTCTCGGCAGGGTAGTTTATCCCCCTTATCTTCCTCCATGCAGCCCAAGAGATGGATCTCTCGAGGCGGAGCGGTGTCAGCAGAGGGGTTGTTCTTCTTCCTACCAAGAGAGGGTGGCTGCGTTTCCGTGCCTTTGGCATGCTTCTGAGGCATAGACATAGGCACGGAGGCCAAGGGCCTGGGCTTAGGGAAGCTGAGCGTAGAGTTGTCTTTTGCTGCGTTAACTGTCGTGCTCTCCTCCTTACGCCGAGGAGGCGATGACTGATAGTTCTGGCTGGAGGTCTGCCCCTGCATGAGAGGAGCAGCCTGTGGTTTTGGCGCCCTAATGATGAAGGGCGCTCTCGGTGTGGGCGCAGCCGGAGCCGCGGCTTGGGTAGTAGCATGTGACTGAGGCCGTACCTGAGAGGGCGCTCGTATGATAAACGATGGCCGTGAGACCCAACCTACTGCCGAAGAAGTAGTTGGCCCCCTTTGTGAGCTGGCGGGCACACGCAAAACAAAAGGTTGTTTTGGTGGTCCCTTACGCTCGCTGTCCGTACTTACCACAGTGATTGTATAAGGATCGTAAGTTGCGTTTAACGGATCCTTATACACATGCAATGTTTGGTTTTTCGGACGCGTAGGGTTACTAATGTCTAGTTTCAGATGACCTTCATCGATCATGCGTTGAATATCATCCTTCAACGCCCAGCAGTAATACGTGTCATGACCACACATCTGGTGGTAGTCACAGAAACGATCTAGCATGAAAGATCTCGGAACTGCCGGCTCATTAGGCAAAGTTAAAGAGGGGTCCTTCAGCAATTCACAATGACACCTGTGACGCTTCAGGGCCTCCTCGGACACCTTCTTAGTTTGAATGTGTCCTGCCGCTAATAGTTGTTTTAGCAGTTCAGAATGTTTCACGGGTAAAGCCGCGTATTTTGAACGATCTTTACGCTCAAAATTTGGCTTTGGCTGGGGGGCTTGTTCAGGGGCAGCCGTGGCCTGGCTGGTGCCGACATCAGCCGTGGCCTCAGGCGGTGCTGTTGCTGGAGCTTTCTTGCTCTTATTCTTCGCATTCTCAGTCAGTGCAGCTACAGTAGTTGTCGCTGCCTTGCCCTTGTCCTTGGCTTTGTTATGCGTGGTCTTATAAGCGATATATGCTGGGTCTTTGCTGGCCTCCGCAGCATCTTGGATGCCCCGGACCTGGGCGAAGGCCTGACGTATGTCACCAGGGGAAAGGTAATACAACTTAAACTTAATGAAGTCATTGACTGCTCCCTTGAATATAGCCAGTAGATGGGAGTCCGCGATCGGGTCGCGGATCTCATTCAAGGTAGCATTCCAA
>MNCI01006048.1:289918-330295 GCA_015680685.1 Gnetum montanum | reverse complement strand
CTGTTAGCGACATCGCGAAGACTCGGACTAAAGTATGCGGCCACTGTTGCAACAACAAAGATTCGGACCTAAAGGTGGCCAGATGGGTGTTGGGATCCCCCTCCCCATTATACTTGGTAAAATATGGGAGGGACATCCCTGGAGGCAACGACAGCATGGGGCCCGCTGGATTGATCGGATCATCCTGATAGAAATCCGTGATCTGAATGGTATCAGACCCAACGGTCTTGAGGCGTTGCACCTCCTTAGTAAGCGTCTGGATAAGCTGGAATGCTTGATCCAGACCTGTTAACGGCTGCGTTTGTGCAGCAGGCACAAGAGGTTGGACCGGGAGGGCAGTCCTAGGCAATTGGAATGCAGGGGGTGGTTGGGTAACCACAGGTGGCGCAGGGATCCCTGCAGGCTGGGGGGCCTGCGAAGACCACCACCCTCCGGTCTGAGACGAGGGGTTAGCAGCTACCTGCTGCGTAGCATAATGATAGGTATATCGAGGAAGCACCCGCGAAAATTGTGCCACGGGTGCTGGCGGAGGCTGTGCACTGTAAACCGTATGCGGGGGCTGTTGTGTAGCAGGGTTGGCCCAATGACCGGTTGCAGGGTATTGAGCAAAGGTTTGCGGTGGTACGGTTACAGCATGTTGCTGAGTCGACAGGGGTAGAAACCTTTGCACTGAGCGGGTTGTCAGTACAGTGTGAGCCTGTACCTGAGGGATGAAATAGGGCGTGGTGGTCGCCGGGATCATCGCGAGAATGTCAATCACATGCTGCGACGGAATCACTCCCGCGTTATGTGGTACTTGCGTTAGCAATCCAGACGGCGGCGCGTTGGCCTGCGGAAGGACAGGGATTTGCGCCTGCGCGGTCACGGCCTAGTCCAGAGAGGCCCCCTCTCCGTTGAAAGGGAACAACGGATTTACGTATGTGTGGGGTGTCAGAGTATGGAACGAATGTTCCGACATGGCCGCGAATTCGTCCTCTGCTTCCTCCTCATGCTGAGGTTCCACCACGGGTTGAGAAGTCTAGCCTTTGGCCATGAGTAGTTGTGCGATCAATTCGTGGTATTGGTTAGTCAAGGGGATTATATCGGAGGCCGTTGGCCTAAAATCATAGCCCCCTCGATGAAGCAACTTGAAGTTTCGCTTTGCCTCCAGCTTGGCTCGGCTAAGAGCCAGCCCCGCCTGGATCTTGACGCAGATGAAATTGTATTCTTCAGGGGTTATAACTGTAAAGATGGGCTCTTTTCCCTGAAGCCTCAAGGATCGGTGCAATGGTCCCTGAGGTCCCGTTGCACCGGGGGCTGGTCATGTGACCACCGTAGGATTCACAGGCGCGACACCCAGATCGAGGGTAACCATGGCGGTTGTGTTTGAGTGAAAAGAATCCATTGATCAATGAAGTGAAAAGTGACCGATCAAAAGCGAATGGCTGGCGACAAATGTACAAAAGGCTTTCTACCCTGTAGGATTTCAAAGAAATCGTCCTTGCGACCGATCTATACCACGCGATTTGCCGTAGACTTCCCTAGAGGTATCACGTCTATGGTTCAGGGTATAGATCTCTAACAGGGTTACCCGAAATATTCGGATCAGAGCCTGAAGGCCCTCCTTCTAGCACCAGAAAACTGTAACGATAGAAAATGTCGGCAGCTGGAAATACCGATCGATATTCCGGCGTACATAGTTTTAGCCACGGATCTGCGCGAGGGCTATGCTGGAAAAACGAATCTGCGGCGCCCTGAACGGTCTTGTCGATCAGACAGGGACTTATGGGTCAATAAAATAACGTAAAGTGCGTAAAAGAAAGCGATCTGATTCGAGGGGCCGTAAAATAAAGGGAAAGAGATGTGATCGGATCGTGACGGCGATAATGCTAAACACGATGAAAAGAGGCTGGAAAAAGAGAAACATGTAGCTTCAAAATCCGTGCTTTGACTTACAAATGTGTATTTTGTGTGAGAAATTACACTGGGGAATCCCCGATTACAGGATGTGAAACAAGCACAAAACAACAAGCAAAACGGTCTGAACAGAAATTCGATCTACCTCGTGGGCTAACTTGAGATGCAAGGCCGGCCAAGCTTCGACGTCTACCGATCAACTGTATCTGATCGATAAAGTCTCTTCAGCAGAAAGATTGCTCCTGTCACCGGTGCTCAAATCTGTACTCTGCTTCGGCTATAAGGTGATGATGTCCCTGATTGCCAAGGCGCTGTTCTTTGTATTTCTGCCCTAAAGTGCCAAGTGCTCTGGTGCTCAGAAATATGCTTTTCTGCTTCTCTGAGTTTTCTACTAACCCGAATTTTTGCCAACCCTTGTATCTTCGTTAACTGGGGTATTTATAGGCCGCGACACTTCGCGGCGAAGGCGCAACCTTGATGATGTGGGCTCTGGATGTTGCGGGCCCTGCTGGCATGATCTTTTAAGTCAGACTGTGACTATGCACAACACGCTTGTTTGCGTGTTGTGCGTGTGAGAAGTAAGCAAGTGTTGAGCGTGCTTTAATTTTTTTCAGGCTAGATTACACTCATTCGCATTGCGTTGCATATATGAGCGTAATCTGGTAAAAACAATAAGCTCAGAGTTGCTTTACGCTCCCTACGCAGTTGCGTGTAATGAAGCGTAAGCAATGCACAATTTTACGCTCCTCGCGCAGTTGCGCGTGTCAGAGCATAAAACGATGTGTAAATTACGCTCACTACGCAGCTGTGCGCGATAAAGCGTAAGCCATGTACAACTTACGCTCACCATGCGGCCGCGCGTGATGAAGCGCAAGTAATGTATGCCTTATGCTCACTACGCAGCTGCGCGTATGAAGCGTAAAATGATGAGCAACTTGAATGATAACATACGCAATGATACGCACCATTGCGTATCGAGTGTAAAAACAAATTATGCATGCGTCGGAAGGAAAAACGTCAAACTGTTGCGCTTCTTTAGACTCTGACTTCAACTGTCTTGGAGCTTATTACGCTCATTACGCTGCCGTGCGTGATAGAGCGTAAACTTGTCCTTGAACAATATTTGAGGCGCGTTCTCGCTTGAATTACGAATCTTCGCCTGAGGCCGACTCGTAATTTTCATGGTGTTTCAAGCTATATTTTTCATTTTCCTCTTTCATTGCAATCAATTGAGCTAAAATGCCAGCATAGATATCAGTTAGAGATATTTGGTCATACAGGGAAGACACATACTCTTTCCCATCCCAATGTATGAGCTCAAATTCCCCCTTTTTGTTTGCATCCAAACATGGAATCATGAGGTTAGCCTACATTTTCATGCAAATGTAGTGATAAAAATGTTCATTTATGGAGGTAAAGTCTAGAATATCCCCTTTAATCATTAGAGATCACCAACATTCAATTATGGTAGGGTATTTGGGGTCATAGACCCTCAAGGCTTATTGGAGGGTGAGAGGTAATTTGATGGACTATTGAAAAGACATGGCTATAGTGTTGAGAATGGCTTAAAATAGGCTATAAATGATAAAATAGAAGTAAATTCCAGTGAATGGAATTCAAAAATATTTAAAGGAAATGAAAATGGTTAAAAATTAAGTACTCACTATAATTAGTAAGTGGGATGTAAGGGGGGTTTACCCTTTTACCAAAAATGGGAATATGGGAAAGTTGGTAATGAGTTTCACCAATGTTGGCCCACTAGCTACTTCTATGCTAGGTATGAAATTGGGAAGGGAAAAAAGAAGGGAAGTGAGATGATGGGAATCTCACACTTTCTAATACAATTTTGATGGGAGAAAAGGTTGAAAACTAAAGTGGAAAGTTGGGTTTTTCCACTAAAACTTGGTCTTGGTAGGCTACCAAATTTCTTAGCTTGGAAAAATGGGGGAAAGCTAACTTTTAGAAATTTGGTAATTCCCAAAAGGATTCCGCCATCAACTTAAGAAGCTAAAAAATATTGAAATTAGTAGCATAATGGAAATGGAAAATGTTTCAATGTTTTCTTTGGGGTTGAAAAATTCATAACAACTACTATGAAAGACCACCACCCAACTTCCTACAACTTCTATGTTGTAGTTATGGTTATAGGGGAGAAGGGGCAACATTGATCTTTTTAGAGTTCTAGCTAGAAAAATATGGAGAAAGGATTTTAACTTGCAATGTTATCTTTGGGAAAGTTGGTGTTAAGCCTCACCCATGCTAGCCTCCCAACTGCTTCCACATTGGGTATGGTAGTGGGGAAAGAACGGAAGGGAGATAATGGAAATCTCACTCCTATTCCAACATTGGCAAGGGAAAGCCTAAAATTACAAATGCAAAAAATGGGCTAAAAATAGGTTATAAATGGAAAAAAAATTGAGGAAAATGCCAATAAATGAAACAAGAAAAAATGGCTAAAAATGGAGTACTTACTAAAATTAGTAAGTGGTAGGTAACAAAGGTTTACCCCTTTACCAAAAATAAAAAACTAGAAGCATTGATGTTAAACACCTTTTGCATTGACCTCCTAGCTACCTCTATGCTAGGTATGGAAAGTGGAAAAAATGGGGATGAGATAATCAAAATCTCACACCTTCTTATTTATATGTTGGAGAGAGAGAGGAAAGTTTGAAGGCCAAGATGGAAACCTAGTAGTTTCCAAAGATGGATTTGGTAAGATGCCAAATTTTGCCACAAAGGAAGGGAAATTTGGTTTGGTTTGTGTGGAAACCAACATTGGTTTGGTAGCAAAAACTATGGCAGCAAAGATTAAATGGTTTTTAAGCCTTCCATGCCAGTTTTGTTCTTAAAATTCATAGTATGTGTTGTGAAATTTTAGCATCCAAATCACTTGCAACTTTCATGCTGGGGTTTCTGGTATAGGGGGTAAGGGTACCATTGGATTTTTTTGGGAGTTTTTGCTGCAAAAAATAATAAAATTTCTTTCAATTTGCAATTTTGGAAATGAAAACAAATAGATTTGATCATTAAGTTGGTAACAAACCTCACCCACACTGGCCTCCCAACTACCTCCACACTAGGTATGGTAAGGGGGGAGGCGGGGGGAGAAGGAGGATGAGATAATGGGAATCTCACACCTTCTAACTCAATGTTGATGAGAGGGAAGGCTAAAAAACAAAGTGGGAAATTGGTTTTTTTTTTCCACTAAAATTAGTTTTAGCTAGATGCTAATTTTCTTAGCTTGGAAAAATGGAGGGGGGGAAGCTAACTTTCGGAAGAGTTGAACCATCCACTTTAGAAGCTACAAAATAAGATATTGGTAATAAAATGAAAAAGAACATTGGAGAAGAGATATCAACATTGCCTTTGGGTTGTAAGATTCACAGCAAGTCCTGTGAAAAGTCAACACCCAACAACCTGCAACTTCCACACTATAGTTTCCATCATAGGGGGCAAAGATCACCATTGATTCTTCAAAGTTTTTGGTTGCAAAAAATTCAAATTTACTACTAGGAAACAACATTGGCAATATTTCTAACAAATTTTGACATAGAAATTGGATGGAGGCCCTTTTTCTAGCACCAAGAAAACTATTGCAATTGGAAAAATCGATCACTGGAGTAAAGATCAATGGATTTGATTCATAGCAATTCTCAATCTTGAATCCCCAGAACCTTCATAAAAATGGGATCCAGGGTATCCTAGCTAGTCTGGTAGATTAACCAGGAACTTATGAAGTGTAAAACATGATACTAAGAAAAATAAAATGTTGAAACTAATAATAGTTCTAAATAATGCATATAAAATAAACAAATATATCTTGCACACAAAACCCAAAACTTAAAACTTTATTAAGAAAAAATAAAGAATAAGTTAGAGAAATATGTACAAATGGTGCCTAAATGGGTAGTAGGTGGGTTCACTTGGATGGGGGTTCAAGGTTTGTTGAAGTTGATGTAGTCAACTCCATGATCTAAATGTCTTGCCACTCTTGATGCTATCAAACCTCTAGTGCTATAATCTTAGATCTGCAACATTGGCTATGGTGAGGGTTGAGAAGTGTAAAATATCTAAACTACCCAAATGTCCTATTCTAGGAGTTGGAAATCCCTAGAGTGTAGTGTGGCGCTTGAAAACTCACAAATCACAAAGGTGGTTGCAAACTTACAAGGTGTTTGTACATAATTCTCAAGAGAGTAAAAGGATGAAAACTTGTAAAAACTCTTGAGTGCTTGAGAATGGCCAAGTGTAGAATTGTGAATAATTTATGTACAAAAGTGTACCTATGCAAAAAGTTGCTAAATTATAGAAAGTGTGGAATTGCCAAAGTTTTGAACTGTGAAAAATCATCAAACTTGTAAATGGTATTGGAGGCTTGTTTTTACAGGTCTTAGTCCATGAATGGGGCTGCAAAATCGCTATGATTTGATTGTTTCTTAGCTACACAATGGTTGCAAATTCACTGTCAAATTGCTGCAAATTTCTACCTCATTCATGTGAGATGGGTGCCCAAATTTAGGGAATTACCATGTATAGTAAGTTCCTTCTCCCATGGCCATTCCATTTACTATAAATAGTAATGAGGGAACACTTTCCATGTTGGAGTTAAATTTTCCACATTGAGTTTCCACCATGCTTGCTGAAATGGCTAGTCAATGTTAGAGTGCATGAAGTGTTGAAATTTGGCTATTGTGGCTTCCACACTAGGGGAGATGTAATTTTCATGTTGGAGGTTGATCCTCCATGCTAGGGGAACACTTCCATGCTATGGAAAGGTTTCTAGGCTAAGCATGCAATCTCCACAGTTGGGGGGGTAGTGGGGTGGGGGGTGGTGGCATTTCCAAGCTAAAGGAAAATCCACCACCTCTCCACACTGGGGGTAAGTGAGATTTACTTCCTTACAAGTGTTTCCTAGCATAGAAAAATTTATACGCCCCATAGAACCCATCATATTACCTTTTCTGGCATTCCAAAAGCCATTTTGACCACCCCTAGCCCAAATATAAACACTAAGTGACTTTCTTCACTTAGGAAATGAGGCTCTGACCACTTATAACAAATTTTTCAGCTCCAAAAGTATAAATTATGTGAAATTGCCCACTGTGGATTACAATCTTCACATTTACAATGGAGTTTTACCTCATGTTTCAAGGGGTAAAATTTACATGATGAAAATTGACTATAACATGCAAAATTTTGTGGTGTTTCACATCCTACAAGCACAACTCCAAGAGAATAGCAAAACAAGACAAAGAAAACATGTTGTTATAATACAATGCATAGGGCCACATAAGATAACTAGCAGACAAGGTCATCGTGGATTACTATTTTTACAACATAGGGATATCTATGTAGTGTGCACAAATTTACAAAGCCTATAGTTCATTCACTATGCAAAATAGAAAGATAGAGATAAAGAAAGAATTTGCAAGTTCACTTGTTATAGATTGTAGAGGTTATTGATGTTAACTATTGTTTGTACTTGTAAATAAGACCATGTTATATGAGATAAGGCTTTAAATAAGAACGGTTGACTGGATTGGCCAATTCATTTCCATCTATGTCTACTACTCTAAAGGCTCCATTATCATAGACCTTGGTGATCAAGAAAGGCCCTTTACAATTGGCTAATAACTTTTCTGCATGCTCATAGATAGCCCTGAGGACTAGGTATCCTTTCTTGATCTTTCATTTGTTCAGGTCATGGTGATGTTGTGGCTTCTACCTTTCCTGTATTGTTCAATGTAAGTATTTATATTCACTACTCTTCTATTAAATCTATGTTAATGGTACATAGCTCCTTGTTTTTCTCATTGTTGATGAAATCTAATAGAGCCATTCTAAGCAATGAAACATACAATTCAATGGGCAAAAAAAATTCAAATCCATAAACTAGGTTGTATGAGGTTACACTAGTTGTAATTTGATACATGTGTTATTATTAAGCATATTTTTAAGCAAGTTTATGATGGCCTTATTACTATATTTACTTTGTCCATTGGCTTGAGGGTAGCAGAGTGATGAAAAGAAATGCTTGATGCCTAAGTCCTGACAAAAGGCTTGCATTTCTTGGCTACTAAACTATGGTCCATTATCTATGACTATGGTTAAAGGTATGCCAAAACAGGCTACTATGTTATCTAATATGAATCCATAGACTTTTTGAGACATTTTTTTCCTTAGGGGAATAGCTTCAACTTACTTTGTAAAGTATTCAATTGCAGTAATGATAAAGTTATGCATTGCAAAAGACTTAGGCATTATAGGTCCAATAATGTACAGTCTGCACTATTGAAATAGCTAGGTTAATAGAGTAGTCTGTAACTCAGTTGTTGCCACGTGTCTCAAGTTTCTATTTCTTTCATAGGCATCTCAAGTTTTAGCCTTCTGTAAGAGGTCACTTTCCATATAGGACTAGTAATAGTCTAGTCATCTAAACTTAGTGGCCATGGCTCTAGGTCCTATATGTCCTCCACATACATCTTATGATGGTTTTTCTTAGGCACACTAATAATATGCCATCATAAGACCATTGACATAATGTGTTATCACCTATAATGGTATACTATTTTGATCTTTTATGTACAATGTTCTTTTGAGAAGTAGTTAGGTCCTGTGGAGATTCATCATGCGTCAAGTAAAACATGATGTCATCATACCACTTCTCTTCAAGAGTGGTATTGAAAAAGGCTAGAGTGTCACCTTTATGATGGAAATAACATAGTTCATGATTAAGAAATGTAACTTGCTAAACACATCAAATGTCACACTTAGAGCCAAGGTCACAATGGCATCGACTAATGTGTTTTCATGGGGTACATGTTAGATACCAATGTCTATAAATTGTTGCACTAGTTTCTTGCCTACATCATAATAAGATTGCAAATGTTTGGATTTACATTTGTAAACCTCCATTACTTGGTTCATCACAATTTGTGAATCACCTTTAGCTATTATGTGGTTGATTCCATGGTCATGTGCTACCATCATTTTCCTGATTAATCCTTCATACTCTACCACATTATTGGTACATGGGAATTAAAAAATACTAGGAAAAGGATTTGATTTCACTAGAAGGTGATGATATGATGGGAGCAACAATGGCCCCATGGGTAGTTGAGGCTCCATCAATGTGCATAATAACCTCATAACCCTTGGATACTTTGCTAATAACTTTGACATGTTCATTAGGGAATTTAGGATCAATGGATGCCTGGCCTTCTATTGGAAAAATGGTAAGTTATGTGGCTATAGCTTGACATTTCATTGAGGTTTGAGAGACATAATGGAGGTTACACTCAATTGTTATGGCTTTCTAATGGGCTATATGACTAATTTTATAGATATTGGTAGTTATGGCTCTAAGCATGTTATCCTTGCAAATGATGTTGACTTGGCTCCTAAAGAGGTAGTGTCTCCACTTCTTTATTAAGAAGATTAAGCCTAGACAATACTTCTCCACTTTAGTGTATCTAGTCTCATAGGTAATTAATGCATGGCTTAGGTAGTATACCAATATCTCTACTCCATCATCTCATTTCTGAGAGAGCAAATAAGTAATGGATGTATCAGAGTTAGCAAGATAGATGGAGAAATATTTATCCTTTTGGGGTAGATAGACCATGGTTAGTTGTGCCAAATCTTGCTTAAGTTTTTCAAAGGCTTATTAGCATTGAGCCATCCACTCATAGTGGACTTCTTTCTTAAGTGTTTTGTGAATTGTAACTTTTTTGTGAGCCTAGAAATGAACCTACAGATATATTGTAATCTACCTTGTAATCTCGAAAGCTCCTTAAGGTTAGTTGGTCCTACTAAGTTGGATATGGCCTAAACCTTATTATGATTGACATGTATTTTCACTTCAAATACTACAAAGCCAAGCATATTACCAAGTTTAATACCAAAGACATACTTCTTGGGATTAATCCTAAGCTCATATTTAAGACATTATTTCATGACAAGGTTAGGGTCATGAGAATGGTCACTGACCATTTTGGATTTAACAGCTATATCATTCATGTAGTCATTAAGCAATCCTAGCATGTCATCACTAAAGATGTATGTCATTGCTCATTGATAAGTTGCACCTACATTCTTTAGATGAAAAGACATCATGGTGTAACAAAAGGTTTTCTAAGGGGTCATGAAGGTTGTACAAAGTTGATGCTCCAAGTTAATCCTAACTTGGTTGTATCCCAAAAACCCATCCATGAAGGATAACAAGGGATGTCTAATTGTAGTATGAATAAGTTGGTTTATACTAGGCAAAGGGAAATCATCTTTGATAGTTGACTTATTTAGGTCTTAAAAATCAATATAGATGTGTATGCTCCTACTTTTCTTAGGGACTATGACTATGTTGGATACCTACTACATAATCGATAGCTCAAATGAAAATAGCTTAAGATAGTTTTTTGATTTCATCACAAACTACTAGGGCTAAATTTGGTCTAATATTATAAACTTTTTGTTTTATGAGTATGATACTAGGATCGAGTATGATGTCATGTTGTACTAGGCAAGGGTCAAGACCTAACATATCTCCATATGACTAGGAAAAGACCTTAATCCTGTCTTAGAGGACCGTGGTGATGTCTTGAGCTTGTTGAGGTCTTAGTAAGGAACTTAGTTTTATAGTTTTCTTCTCACCACTATGTAGTGATAGGAACCTCAACAAGAGAGTCTTCAAGAATGTCGCCAACCTCAATGTCAAGGGTTTTAACTAGGTTTTCTTGTCATTTGAGAGATTTCTCTATCAAGGTTATGTGATTGACTAAACTCTCAGGCTTAAGATCTAAATGATTAAGGTCAATAAATCATTCAACATCACCATGAGGTTCCCTTAGGTTTAAAGGTAGACTAAATTGCTCCTTGGTGTCCATACTCCAATCTTGCATACCAATCATAAGCACATCAAACCTATGTAATAAAATGAGAAAATAGTGCCAAAATAATATAAAACACTCTAGCAATAGTGCATGGTTGAGCCAAAACATGATTCATTAATGGTCAAACAAGGTCAATAGAGGGTATAAGAGGTAGGTAAAGACAAATAAGATGAAAAAAAAGGCTAAATAAGTTCAAATGAAGGCCAAACCATGGTAAAATGTAGTTAAATGAAGGTTAAATTATGGTCAAACATCATCTACCAAAGTCAAGGAAGGTTAACACATGGTCAATAGGGACCATAAAAGGAGAGGCAAGGTAGGTAGGATAAATTAAAGGACAAACACTATTAAATAAGGCCAAGTAAATACCAAATGATAACCAAATGATGATCTAATGATGCAAAAAGAGGATCAAATGATGATCAAATGCTATCAAATGATGTTGAACAAGGTTAAAACATGGTCAACAAGTGTCATAGGGGATAGGGTAAGGTGGATGGGGTAAGCAAAAGGTTAACTACCATGAAATCAAGACAAACGATAGCCAAACGATAACAAAAGAGGTTAAATGAAGCCCAAAAAATGGTGAAACCACATCAAATGATGTTCTAAAGGGTCAAACAAGCTTACAATGATATTCAATAATGTTAATTGATGTCAAACCAAGTTTTCTAAGGTCAAAGGATGCTAAATGATAGGTACACTTGGGTGGGATAAGGTTCAAATGATAGGAAAATGATGAAAATTAAGCTAAATGACATCAAATGATAGGAAATTGAAGGTCAATAATGCATACCAAGGTCAAACCAGGTCAAAACATAGTGAAACAAGGCTAAACTAGTCAAGGTACATAACATGGGATAAAACATGATAATATTGATCAATCAGGGTTAAATTTTGCTAGTTTTAGGCTTTAGTAGGGCATGGTAGGAGGCTACAAGATCGATGAAGAAGTTTGGGCACTTGGGAAGATCATTTTAAGTTTGTTTGAAAGGAAAAATTACATTCCCTTTTGCTACAACACTAGAGCCACATTAGGACTATGCTAGCTAGTGTGGCTCTAGTAGACCTTAGCATGATTCCTACCAAAATATGGGTTAGTAGGTTCATTATGGTAAGTTTTAAGGTTTTAATGATCTATATGGCTAATATAGTGGATCAAGAGTGAAGATTAACCAAATTTGGTATCAATTTGATCCTATGAAAACCACAAATACTATCAAAGACTATCAACCATGCTAGTACTACATTGGCCACTGTGGTTCTATGAAAAAAATGGATTCATGATGTCTTAGGATCAAAATTGATGTCTCATCAGCTCCCTAAGGTAGCATAGGAGCATTAGGATTTTGAATTGATCATGTGAAGGTTGAAATAGGCTCCTGGAAGTGAAATTTGAAACCATCCCACCTTGGACTACACTCACTAGCATAGTTGGAGGTGGCCTAGTATGGATGGATAAAACATGATGTTTTTATGATCAAAACAAGGCCAAATTATAGGTGCATTTACAATTTTAATGTTTTAGACTTCCCTAACCAAATTTTAGGCCATTTGGAATGTTTTTGTTTTAGTAAAGCTATTCTATAATCTTAACTATGCTAGAGCCATGCTAGCTATAGCGACCGAAAATGTCAATGGCTAGAACACCAAGAGGCCACCGAGTGTATATCCTAACCCCAGATCCATATGAGGGCCGTGCTAAATGTAAATGGATGCAGGGTACCCTGAACAGTCCGATCAATCACATAGGGACTTAAGCAGTGTACAATAAAATTTTGTAAACATTTGGTTTTAAGGTTGTTATATGCACATTGAGCGATAAGCGATGAACGTAAATCAATTGAAAATAATGCAAAACATGAAAATAACAAAACAAAATGAAATAAGTTTAGCTAAGGAAGTGCAGTGCCCCAAGATTGGGAATCTGATCTTTGTTGAAATGAAGGAGGTGTACAACCGATGGCAGTGGGAACAAGCACAACTTGCAACAAAGTAATATGATCACAGTTCCTCAAACTGCTATCAATAGCTTGCTAATAGGGACCCTCTACTTGCTAGTCTTCTTGCCGAAGCTAATCACCAGAGAGCTGAAATGCCAAGATCTCAACTAAAAAAGCCAATCACCAGAGAAGTAATTGCCAAAAGCCAACAATGCCAAAAGTTGATTGAATGCTCCAGGCCAACAATGCCAAAAGCCAACCCCGCTAGAATGCTTCCAAAAGCCAACCCATTGAATGTAGTTCATCAGGGTATTTATAGAGTTAGATGTGGAAGAGAAACGTGGTTTGAGTACCATGTGTCCTGGGTCCCACAAAGTGTGGATGTGACTATGCTGTGCTATTGTGCAATGTTGAAAATTTCTATGCTTGTGACCATACCGTTCATCCTACATGTGCTAAAGTCCAGTGAGCTGCTATATTTGGGGATGGTTTGGGGGTGCAAAACAAGGAAAACTTGCTAATTTCACCTATTGGAGAGGTGTCAAGACAAGAATAACCGTTGCTAACTAGTTCTGTACCTAGCCGAAGATGTCTTGACGCTGCTACGTGAGTGTTACGTTGTTTACGCTTTCCAGCATATGTAGCATAAATACCCACATGCTACGCTGCGTAGCATAGCTGCTGGTCTTAAACAAAATCTTACCGATGAGCTATAAATACCTATCTAAGGCATAGCTAGAAAAGAAACTGTAGCCCTATCTTTCATGCTAAAAGGTCTTGGGATCTGATGAGTTCATCTTTGGGACACTTTGGTGTTTTGCATCCTTGCAATGCTATGTAGCGTAGTGCAGTGTAGCAGCCAATATGGCATGCATATTTGCATGGTTTTGCAATGCTTTGTCAAGAAACCATGCTTGGAGCTTGAGGGAAAAGCAGGATAGCTAGTCTTGGAGGCTAAAATGTGGTCAAGTGCAATCTTCTTGCAAAAACTGCTTAGTAGAGGGCCTTCGTGTGTTCTGTCCTTGCTACACTATGCTACACTATGTATCATAGCATAGAGTAACAACCAGCTTAGCTTGGGTTCTGACTTAATCTTGCAACCATTTTTTCACAGGATGTCAGTCATGTCCTAGTGTGTCAACAGAGCAAACCTATGAATTAAAAAATAGGAAAATGTTCCTACTCCATCAGAGCCATCTAAGTGGGACCATTGCAAGAGTGCATCCCTACTACACTTTGCTACATTGTGTAGTGTAGCACTTTAGTGAAGAGGACCTCCGATGAAATTTACCAAATTTTTTATATTTGACTTTGCTCATGCATCAAGGATGAAGTGGGGTAGATTCTCTGGAGGGCTGATTCATCATCAATGTGCATATCTAGTACTTGTTCAGTCTTCTCAAGGCCTGCTACACTATGCAACATAGTAGGTTTCTTTAGTTAGAAAACTTGTCGAATTATTTAGCTCATCTTGAATACTTTTGGGAGCTCCTAACATGGTCTCTTGGTAGATCATTAGCCGAGCTAAGTACCAAGCTAGGTAGGCTAGAGAGTTCAACAGGCCTATTAGCCAAGGAAATAGAAAACTTGCTAGACTATATGGTCTATGTTCAATGCCTACATTGTCTAGATTGTCCATCGTGATGCTACACTTGTGGAAATCCTTGCCCAAATTTCAAGAATTTACTGAAGTTTCAAGGTCCTAAACTTTTATGGTGTTTCAATGGCTCCTATTTGTTGATATCTAGAGGATCTTCTTGAGAGATGTCAACAAAGAATATGAAACATCATTGAGAAAAAGATGCTAACATTGCTCTCCAGTGGTCACTCAGATGTTGCATTGCATTATGCTTGGGAGTACTGGGCTAGTTATGTAAGGAAATGGGGCAAAGGATGGATTTGGGGGAATAGGTTTGGGGGAGGAAAATATGTAACATAGCATGATCCCTCATTGGAGTTCTTGTGAGTGACTCAACATCCATGTGCATCTTTCTTTTGCTAGCTTTTGACCTCTCATCAGAGTGCTTAGAGATGGTTATTTTGAAATAGTTGTGATGTCATTTGTTTTAGGTACTTATCCCCTTTTTTTGTGATTTTCCCCTGTTGTTCAACCACGTTCACTTGGAAACAACCTTGTTGTTGCAAGGTAGTTGTTTCCTCCCCAAGATGAGTTGTGTTACATCCCTATGGGGCTTTGACCTGCTTGCGGATGCTTCCCAAGAGGCGAGTTGTGTTACGCTCATCATGGACTTGGTGGTTGCACATGTAGGAGGGCTTTATATGCATCGAAAAAGCTTGTAAAGGAGATGTTAAAAATTGCAAGTATAAGGAACGAGGTCGAGTTGGTTAAGAGGGGGAGCAGGGTGTGCACTCCCAAGTAGCCAAACTAGTCGAAGCGAGCACTTCGGAACAATGTAGTCTTGGCTTCCATGGAAAAATATATCTCTAAATGATTCCATCTTAGCCTGTATCTAACAAACATAACAAAGAGCAAACCAAAAGATAAAAACATTAAGTGGAATGAGGGAAAAGTCCTTCTTGCCTTAGACATCACTGGAGTAGCGAGTATTGTTGCTCAGGTGTGAGATGTCCAAAGCAGGAAGGCTAGCAATGGTTCTGGTAGTGGAAAGCTAGAAAATTTGACACCAAAGGGGCTTGGAGTGATGGTGACACTAGTGCTTAGGATTCCTCATCCAAGGAAAACATCATGCAGTTCAACTATAAGGTGAGAAGCCTAATAGCTAAATGTCTTTTGGGCTTAGATGGTGGTAAGGGCTGGAGGGTAGCAACTTTGTGGTTAGGCCACTATAGTGTTGGGACTCCAGCAGTAGGTGCTGATGGCAAGACCTACTACTAGGATGAGTGGTGATGGTAGTGGTAGCTCCGAAAAGTGAGTAAGATGTCAAACGACATCTCCAGAAGGTTAGCAAGATACCAAGGGTAGTGACGTTGCTTGTGTTCTAGAGGATGTTTCCTTAGCATCGTGAACTGCGTTCTAGAATTATAGCATCCCACCCCATGTTCAGAAACCTGAAATTGTACATGCTTGTTTGCTTGTAGGGTTGTGAATGTGAGCTAGGTGTTGCAGTGCGAACCTAGTTTAGGGTCTTGTTAGATCATCAGATGTGCTGGTTTAAGGTCCTAGCAAACCATGAAGTGCTAGTTTAAGGTCCTAGAAGACTATTGTGCTAGTTTAACATTGTAGTAGATGGTGGATGGACAATTTAAGATCATAGCGGACCATGCTGTAGGTGCCAGTTTTATGTTTGAGCCCAACGACATGCTATGCTAGTTTATAGTCATAGCAGACTTGCTATGCCAGTTTATAGTCATTGCAGACTATCTATGCTAGTTTTACATCATAGAGGATGTATTTTTCTAGTTTTACATTGTAGTGGATAGGGTTGGAACACCAACTCAAGTTAACAATATCTCATAAAAAGAGAATTTCCATAAGGTGTTATCTCCTATGAGGACATACTGTTGGGCTCACTTTCGGATTACATTCTTTTGAGTGGATGTCAAGCTATGTGGGGGTTCACCATGTTGAAGGTAAGACTTAATGTTGGCATACCACTCTTGGATGTTTGTTGCACTTATAGATGTGATATGCACTACTTGAGTAATAGGATCTATGCATTCTATTATTGAAGTAGGAAAAGTGGCAAACAAGTGTGATGGCACATTCAATGCTAACGTGGCTAATGCGTCTACTATGGTGTTTTCATTGCATGGTACATGTTGAATGTCTAACATTGCAAACTATTTTAACAAACTCTTAGCTAGATCTCAATAAGGTTGCAAGTATGAAGCCTTGCAAGCATAAACTTTAGTGATCTAGTTGACAACTAATTGTGAATTTCCCCAGATTACCAAATGTTGAATCTTTAGCTCTTGGGCTACTAAGAGGCCCCTAAGGAGTCCTTCATACTCTACTATGTTGTTTGTACAAAGGGTTGAATTTCCTTTGAGGGAAATGTAATAATTGTGGTGGTGCTTCCATCTCGTGTGGTTTATGCACCATCGAAATGTAAAGTTGCTTCAAAATTTGATGGCATAGAGTTTAGGCTATTGATGTGTTCATCTAGAAATTTGGGTTCTATTATTTCCTAATCGTCAACTAGTGAAGTTATATGTTGTGTGGCTATTTCTTGACCCTTTGTTGATGATTGAGCTACATAATGTAAATTGAATTCCACCATTATAGCTTTCCATTGGGCTATCCTACTACTCTTGTACAAGTTTGTTGTGATAGCCTGAAGTATATTACTCTTGCATATGATGTTGAGCTTGCTACAAAATAGGTAATGTATCCACTTTTTTAATGAAAAACTAGGGTGAGATAATATTTTTCTACCTCATTGTATTTCACCTCATAAACTATTAATGTGTGACTTAGGTAGTAGACTGGGATTTTAAAGCCATCGTCTCTTTTTTGATAAAGCAGTGCAGAAATAGATGTATCCAAAGTGGCAAGGTAGATATAGAAATTCTAATCTCTCTATGGTGGATAAATAGTTGGGAGATGCAAAAGCTCTTTCTTTAGGTTATCAAAGGCTTGTTGATATTGATTTGTCCACTCGAAGTTGACCCCCTTTTTAAGTAGGTGTTGCATGGGGTGTAGCTTGTTTGTCAACCTTGAGATAAACCTTGTGATAAACTATACTCTGCCTTGCAACCCGCGCAGCTCTTTAAGGTTTATAGGCAATGCTAAGTTGATGATGGCCCTCACTTTATTGGGGTCCACTTCTATTCCTATTTCCAATACTATGAAACCTAGCATGTGTCTAGTTTTAACTCTGAAAACACATTTCTCAAGGTTGAGGCATAGGTCATGCCTCTGGCAACATTGGAGGACTACATTGAGATTGTTGGGATGATCTATAGCTTCCTTAGAGTTGACTGCTATATCATCCATGTAATTGTTCCACCTCTCCAAAAGGTAGTCACTAAAAATATATGTCATCGCTTGTTGATAAGTTGCTTTGACATTCTTGAGTCCAAAAGGCATCATTCTATAACAAAACATTCCCCAAGGGGTCATGAAAGTGGTTGACAACTGATGCTCTAGGTCGATACAGATCTGGTTATAGCCTGAAAACCCATCCATGAAGGACAGTAAGGCATGACTAGCCATAGTGTCTATGCGTTGATCGATGCTTGGTAATGCAAAATCATCCTTAATTGTTACTTTATTCAGATCTTGAAAGTCTATACAAATTCGTATACCTCCTATTTTATTAGAAACTACAAAAATTCTCAATACCCATTCCAAGTAGCTAGTGGAGTCTCTAGTTTGATCTTACGAGCCTTTTTCTTGATTGTCTTGACACATGGGTCTAAGATGATGTTGTGTTGTATGAGTTGCGGGTCCAAGCCTAGCATGTCGTTGTATGACTATTATGCAAACACTTTAATGTTGTCATGGAGAACTTTGGAAATGTTTTGGTGTACATGTGTATGTAACAAGAAGCTAACTTTCAGGGTCTTTGTTTCACCTTTAATAGTAGTTATGGGGATTTTGGTGAGAGGGTCCTTTGTTACATCCCCAGCCTCTAAGTCTAAGGCTTGGACCAGATGTTCAGGCTAGTCTAGGGATGTTTTCAGGGATTCTATGGTGTTGCGAGAGGATAACTCAAAGTATACCGATTCTTCATTCAAGCATCTTGTGAGCTTTCCATAGGGGCTCATTAAGGTTAAAGGCAAACAAACATCACCATGCACATCCATTTTTTTCGGGTGAACCTGTCACAATAAGCAAATAAACCAAGTTAAGTGATACCTGTTTGAAGCAACAACATGTAATTTAAATCAATGATGCAACATAAGATAATTACTAGTTTTAAGGTTTTAGTGGACCACAATAGTGTAATAGTTTGGTTTAAAACACAACATGAACGTTAAAATTTCCATTTTAAGGTCATGGCAGACCGTCACTAGTCCAAAATGTGAGATGAATGTTAAAAATTGCAGTTTAAGGTCATGGCGGACCATCATATGGACTTCACTATAGGTTAAGATTGCTAGTTTAAGGTCTTTGTGGATTTTTACTAGGATGTATCGAAGATTGAAATTTCTAGTTTAAGGTCTTTGTGGACCATGGAGGATGGGAGAAACTAAGGCTCCTAGTTTAAGATCTTTGCAAACTAGTTTTAAAATTTACAAATGTGGAGCAAAAAAATGTTTTGGTGGGCCTACTTACTGCTTTGGGAATGAGTGTTATGCAGTAGCAGAACTGCGCTACAATAGTGCTATGCTACCAAAGTGTCCCACTTTACTCGGGATATGAAAATGACAATTTTTTTACTATGTCAGCTATAAATAGGGGATTACCCCCTGGTAAACTTGTCATTTTCATTGTCAGAGCCCGAAGCCCATACACAGAGCATAGCACAATCAAGCATAAATGGAGAAAACAAGCATACATAGTAGCTAATACTACCAATTTGCAAACGAGGTAATGGTGTGCAAAGGCAAACGTAAGCATCGGTGACTGGCCAAAGTAGACGAGGTGAAGGACACCCTGGGGTGCCTATCCAAGGCATGTGTTGAAGTACGACAAGAGACTCTATTAGCTTGGTAAGATGTAAGCTACCCTTGTTTCCATTATGTGATGCATTGAGTTAGGTTGCCATTGTCATTACTTCTATCATTTTATCATCACTATTTCTTTTACCATTTTGTCTGCTACGCTGTGGTTGTTGCTATTTGGCCACGGTGGCCATACAGTTGCTACACTATAGCTACATGCGGTATTGCTCTGACTACCATTGCTAAAAATGGAGACAACATTATTGTAGGGGTTTAATTGGTTCTGGGTGGCATACCGCATGTTTCGCGTAGTGTACCGTTCTTAGGGATGTTTGTTTATTTGCATAGTTTTTACAGTAGCATGACACACGCTTAGCATGGTGTAGATCGGGCTATTTCATGTGATAAGGTAGGGTCAGGGCAATGAGGGCACTGTGACTTCCTTTTCACCTATGTTGTTAAGGTTGTAACATTTTTTTATTATTGTTATGCTACGTTGTTATGTTGTTAAGCCCTTGGGTCATTATGCTGGTCATCTATTATGCTACTACACTATCAAACTTGTAATGCTGCTATGCTATTAAATCCGTTGCACTGTAAAATTTACTACATTGTAATGCTTGTTATAGTAGTCTTTTTGTTACATTCTTACATGTCTTCTTGCGCTTGTTCATTTGTTGCATGTCGTGCATTCGTCTCATTATGCTACGCATAGCGCAGTCATCACCCTTATGTAGAAGTGTAACTGTTACATTGCATGTTTGTTACGTTGTGCTATGTACCATGCAACTGTTAGTGTGGGGTGCACCCACTATTGTTACACTACACGAGGCTTAACTACTATGCTATGCTACATGTGACACTTTGCTATGCTTCCTGTAATGTTTAACTTTGTCTTATGATAGGGACTCACTGACTCATGCTAAAGGAGAATTTGTGAGTGAAGGATTACACTATGTTTCATCTAAACAGAAGGTCACGCTACGCTATATGTAAATAGAAGGTTATGCTACTCTATATGAAAATAGAAGGTTATGTTATGCCTCATTAGTGATCATCACTTGACTTCAGTGCTAATGTTTGATACTTTGCCATGAAGGGTCATGTTGAAGCCTATTTTGATTGTCCTTGAACTTGTACAAGTCCTATGCTACCTTAGTGAACCTGTGGCCAATGTCCCTCCTCCCCATGCACATGTGGGATGGTAGGTGGTCTGGTTCTTGGAGGGAGCATGGGAATTTTTATAGTTCCTCCTCCACCATTTTAGTATGATCATGTGGTCACACCTATCGACCAAGATAGTCGTTGTACTTGTAGAGACGTTGTTACTTGGGGCAAACTGAGGCATTTTGAAGTTTTTAGCTAATGGGCCAATCGGGGGCGAAGGGGTAGGAAGCTCCAACCAATGCCCAAGAGGCTTGAGCTGATTAATTTGGATCTGGGACATGCCTGAGTACAACTTCTATCATTTATAGAACATGCTATTTGTTGCCCATCACATGGGCACTTACTTTTAGAACCCACCTAGAACCATTTACTATGCCTGTGGGTAAGTCCTATGAAGGTATTTTAACATATTGTATGATTTGCGTTACACTAGAAAAATATGCTTATAGTATTCTTGTATGTTACCAGGTTTTACATTGACAAAGGTGGTCTTCACGGTAATACAGATGCATTAACGGTGGCCCAGATGGCTCTGCAAGAGTTTTCTTCCACCAGAAACATTCGTGATGGTGTCATAGAACAAATTGGATTTGACTTCAAAACCTATCAAACTAGGTATTCCAAATTCTATGGGAAGCGTAAGGAAGTTGGCTAGTTGGATAGCGAATGGACATCACGCTGACCGATTACCATCGAAGACATTCTAGTGGAACTCCCACCATTTCCTATTCCATTCAAACCTAGTATGTTAGACCATGGATTCTTGTGTGTTCAAGTGATGATGTGCTTTCATTTTTGTTTTTGCTAACCCCCATTCCTTTTGTTTTGTTAACCATTGCAGTAGCCAAGGAATCCCAAGAGGTTTCTGTGGTTACATCTAGGCATGATGATACCAACCTCTTCTTCAAGTACAGGCAGGTGGAGGAGATGCAGCATTGGCTCTACCATGGGGCCCCAGTCACCATTGTTCATAACATTCAAGAGGAGGGGCTTATGGACTTATTTCTAGCTATAAACCTGAATATCCCAGCTATAGAAATGCTTCCCCTAGGTAATTCCTTCACTGAGAAGGTTGACCACTTTCGCACACATGTTCATAATGTGCGGGTGGTGTTTGAAATTAATGACCAACTTTTTGTAGATATTTTTGGTGTCCCTTCTGATGGTCTCCCTATAGGAGAAAAACCTAAGAAAGATGCAAACCATTAAGGGGACATTGAGGAATGGCTAGGGATGACTAAGGATCAAAAGGGGATTTACATCAGTAAGGTCAAGCTGGCAGTGGCCGAAACTATTTACCTTATCTTCCGTGCCAATGCTTTCCCTAAGTTACTCTCCCAAGGGAAAATCCTTGGAGTGGATCAGGCTTGGATAATGAGGGAGGTCATGGAAGAAGGAACCTATTACAATTGGGCTTGGTACCTTTCTAAAGGCTTGCATGCTAAAATGGTACAGAAACTTGAGAAATAGAAGACCTCTAGAAGAGGGTACAGAAACTTGAGAAATAGAAGACTAACCTAACTGTGGAGGTGGAGGATTTCTGATCCAGGAATAAGTTTCTATTGGCCCATGACACCTGTGATGGAAATTAGCATACGGATGTGATTGACTATGCCAGATACTAGATAGATGTACAAAACAATAATGAGACTAGTTGTGAACTTATTGAATAACGCATGCAGATGGACCTCCTAGCACAGAAGAACCAATACTGGAAAGACTGCAGTGCAAAGGTTTACAAATGGGGATAGGAACAGAAGCACCATAAACATATGTATAAGATGGAAAGTGCCACAGATAGTAGTAAATAATACCAGGATGCTGCTATTGAAGCACGTACCCTTAGGCTATTTCTTGATGTCATTCATGCTTCTGGTGCTTATGAGAGGTTTATGCAATAGGTGACAGTAAGTGAGTCTCTTGAAAGGGAGGTGATCCTACTTTCTGGGGAGACCACCACCACCACCTTTCCCCTAGGACCACCTAGATGGAGAGCCATGGAAATGGGGAAGGTTGTAGCTGATCTAGGAGAGGGAAATTGGGGCAACCTCACTGAGGAGGAGATCTTGCTACATCTTGCAGCTAGCATGGATTAGATGCCCCCTGAAATGGATGTGGGGCCATCTTAGGTTATTCAACTTTTTTTATTTTATGGTTCATTTTGTAAAAGCATTTATTGTAGTTTGAATCATTGTTTTATTTTCTACTTTGTACAGAATCTAAATGAAGATGCAGGACCTAGTGGGACAAGAGACAGTGATGGAAATGAAGATCCATCACATGGCGATTGAAAATTTTATTTCTTGCTTTGAATTTGATTGATTTGTAAACATTATTGATTAACATTGAGTGAAGAATGAATGCAAAATAATCTATTTCATTTTAGTTAATGTGTTTCATTTATTTTATTTTATTGGCCTCTTTGAGAGCCTCTCATTCTAGTTTAAGGCCATTCATGGCCATTACTTAACGATGACTTTCTTTTTCTTTTCTTGTTATTGCTTTGGGGTAGTAAAGTTGCCATTTTTAGGCCTTGGTGGGCCACAATGAGTAGTTTAAGGCCATTCTCGGCTATGGCTCGTGTTAGGCCATTTCGGGCCACCGCTAGTTTTAGGCCATTTAGGGCCGTATGTAAGGTGATAATAAAGAAAATTGCTAGTTTTAGGCCTTAGCAGGCCGTTTAGTGATGCAAACAATGTACATAATGTAAAACATTTAAACAATGAAGAGGAAACTAGCATAAAAAATGAATACGAAGAAAACAATGTAAATAGTGATCATGATGTTGATGCAAGAAGTAATCATGATGCAAGTAGTGGAGTAATTATGCTAACGCAAATGATAATCATTCTTGCAACTAATTCCTAAGACATCATGGGCTTGGCAATGCATATGGCCTAGAGGTTTTTTTATGATACTCCTCTATGTCATCATCCACTACCTAAAAGGGTAGCTCAGCCCATGTTGCTTCTTCATTTGGACTAGTTTTGGCTTGTTTAGGTGTTTCAGTTTGAACAAGGGTTTGGTTTTCAAAGATTTTGATCTCTGATCCTTGCTCCATTCCTACATTGCTTATGGCCTAGGGAGCCACTTCATCATAATGAATTACCACCTCCCATCCTATGTAGGGTAAGTTGATTTCTTGGTGTATTGGTCAGGAAACGGCCCACAACTGGGCCAACCACGACCTCCCCCGGATCAAGTTGAACTTAGGCATCTCCTCTAATACTATGAACACTATGGTTGTGGGGAACTGGTCCCTTGCCACAAAGTTGATATGTATAGTTCCTTTTATTAGCATACATACCCTGTTAAACAATTTTAAGCAGTAAGTTATCATGGGATTGATTTGATCGACCAAGCCCAATTTGTCCACTATGGAAAAGGGGATGACATTAGTAGCGGCCCTGTCATCAACATGTACCCTTCGGATCTTGTACTGACCAACCTGTATTGTGATGAACATAGGTGTCATTATCACCTAACCCATTTTAGGATCATCCTTAATGGACTCATCACAAAATGTTAACTAGGCTGGCTATGGTTCCTTAGCCATAGAGGGAAGCATGAAAACGTGGATCACTTTCTCCTCTGTCGGCATGTTTTTGTCAATTGGTATGGATGTTAACATGAAAACCATGGCTTCTCGGTGTGCAGTGGATGTCATTACTAGGTCATATAGGCTCAAAGTTTTATTTTTCTATTTCAAAGCCTATTTAACCTGGGTGAGGGCATTCAAAAGATCCTGCCTGCCATCTTGTTTGTTACCCTTTTCCTCCTCCATTCGGCCTAAGAGATGAATCTCCCAAGGAGGGGTAGCTTTAAGTTAAGGAATATGCTTTCTTGGGTGGGATGGTGGTGATTACTTCTATGTGGCATTATCAGTTGCTAGCAATGAGGGGGCCATGGGCATCAAGCACAAGGGGGTAGGCTTGGGGGGACCTAAGGTAGTAGATTCCCTAGCCGTGTTGTCTACCAAATGCTCTTCCTATTTTTTTGAATGGGGAGGCTACGGTGCTGCTTTCATTGCTTGGCTTTGCACGCCAGAAGTGCTTGTTTGTTTTGGCACCTTAATAATGAATGGTGCCTATGGTGCTGGCATGGCTGGTGCAATTCTAAGCACAAAGGGTGTAGGGATGGATGTTTGAGGAGGGACCTTGAGGACAAACAGTTGTTGCTACATTGTTTTTGTCATTGTATGGGTTACTACACTTCAAGGAGGGACATGCACCATGAACGATTGTTGCAGTGGTTCTGGGTTGCCATCAATGCCAACAACATTAATTATGTACCCCACACTGTTGGCATTTAGGGGATCCTTGTAAACATGCATTGATTGGTTTTCAGGGTGAAAAATACTACCTTCATCTAGGACAAGCTTTCCCTCATCAATCATGCGTTGGATATCATCTTTCAATGCTAGAAAGTAGTCCGTATCATGACCACATAGTTGGTGATAGTCACAGAAACATTTGAGCTTGAAGTTCTTAGGAACTAATGGCTCATTGGGCGTGGCCAAGGAGGGGTTACTAAGAAGTTCGCAATACCATTGATGTCATTTAATTGATTTCTTTGACATCTGTTTGTGTTGTATATACCCAGCTCCCAATAGTTGCTTCAAATGTTCTGAAGGCTTAACAAGTAAAGGGGTGTATTTGGGATGATCCTTGCACTCGAAGTTGGATTTAGGTTGGGTTGACACCTCAAGTCTTGATGTTGAGGATTGACTGATGTTACTTGAGCTAGATGTGGCATTAATGGGCACCATGGCCACATTTTTATTGTTGTTGTTATTAGGTTTGGCCTCATTAGCCACAGTGGCCACTATGGCTATTGTGGCCTTACCCTTCTCTTTTTCTTTCTCAAGGTGTTCATTTTTATACATGACATAAGCTGGGTCTTTGCTAGCCTTAACTACATCTTGGATGCTCTTGGTCTAAGCGAAAGCTTGACTAAGGGAGCACGGGGCTAAGTACTAAATCTTGACTTGATAAAATCATTTACTACCCCCTTGAAAATGGCCAATAGGTGGGCCTCAGCGATAGGCTCATGTATTTCATTCAAGATGGTGCTCCACTACTGTATGAATCTTTGCATAAACTCAAGAGGGTTTTTCTTAATGCTCATTAGCTAGTCCAGCGTGACCTCCAATTTCAAGTTATATTTGAAACAGGTCACGAACTGACTCAATAGCTCCTCCAAAGTTAATATGGAGGCACGTGGGAGTGCACGGTACTAGTCTAAAGCCTTGCCTATTAAGGACATGACAAAGACATGGATGATAGTGTGTGGCCATAGTTGCAACAATAGAGATTCAGACCTAAGCATTACCAAATGTGCATTGGGATCGCCCTCCCCATTGTATTTCATAAATTGGTGGAGTGGCATCCTAGGGGGTAATGTAAGCATGGGAATGGTTAGGTTGATGGGATCATCATGGTAAAAGTTCATGACCTATACCATGTTAGAACCGATGGCTTTGAGGCATTTGATTTCCTTAGTGATGATCTGGATAAGTTGAAAAGCTTGATCCAGACCCGGTGACATTGTCGATGGTTGCAGGGCTACTTGAGCAGCTGTCATATGTTTTGATGGGGGTTGTAGTGTAGGGGTACCAGCCTGGCCCATGGGGGTGCACTGTTGGTGCCACTCCTATGAATGTTTTTGGTTGGACCATCCACCACCTAGTGGGTGGTGTCATTGAGGCGATAGCCATTGATGGGGCTGTGGGGTTCATAAGTTGCCTAGTTGGCAAGATGGCCCACAGCCTTACACTGGGTTGTGCTACGTGTAGAAGCATGTGTGCTTGGGTTTTTCACATAGTATGATACCTGAGAGGGTTGTGCCATATGTAAGGAAGGGGTTGGCACCCACCACGTAGTTGAGACTAGGTTAGTCACCAGTGGTGGGACAGGTGTAGACAAAGGACCAAAGGCAAAGATCGCATGTAACTGAGACATGGGAAAAGTGTTGATGTATGGTAGCATAGTCATGATGGATTTTGGGTATGCTGTTGGGGCATACTAAGTAGGAAGGATGACTAGGACCGAAGCTAAAGGGCCCCCTTCCTGGTGCGTAGAAGGTACGGGATGACTTGACATGGCTGACAAAGGTGTAGATTGTGACAGGGTTGCAGTAACCATAAAGGGGGCAGAAGCAAAGAGAAAGTTAGATTGAAAGATAGTAGTAGGTGGGATGATTGTAGCATAGGTTTGGCCACCACCCTCGGAGTGGGAGTCCAAGTCTTCCTATCCATCTTGGAATGCTTCGTTGTGGTGGGATGTTGTGTTCCATTCCTTAGACCTACTGACTTGCATCAACTGGTCCAGGACCCATTGATATTTTTTAATCAATGGGATGAAAAAATTTGGGGTAGGGATGAACTCCCTTTCATTTTGGTGGAGGAACTTGAAATTACGTTTGTCTTCAAGTTCTAGATGATCCAAGGGTAGATTCTCTTAGACTTTTACATAGAGGAAGTCATATCGCTCTACGTCTTACGCCAAGCACTCAGGTGATAGGTGTCATAGTCTAAGGGATTAACGTAGTGCCAGCATCGGGCTGAGTGGACACTCAAGACCTATCACATTTTGAATCTAGTAGGGAACCTCTAGGTTTGAGGTGGTGGTGATAGTGCTTGTAGGAATCATCTTTTGTCGTAAGGTGAAAACTATAAAATAGAGAAAATGAGACTAAGTATGCTAAGGAGTTAGGCCTACTACGCTAGGTGGGAATGTTACACTAGAGGATTTTTTACTTCGCACAGGGTGTAGGTAGCATGGGGTAGTAAACAAGGTAAATGCAATAAGGTGAGTAATCAGTTGGAGGCTTTAGTCCTTCCAAGTCCCAAAGGAACCATCATTATGACCTCTCTGCACCACACGGTGCGTAGACAACCACAATGGTGTCACGTCTATGCTAGTAGGTGACGGGGTATAGACAACATGCAGCATTACCCATGATACATAAAAATGGCACAAAAGGGCTTGTGCTCTAGGACTACATCTTCCCTACTCTTGCAAGCAGGGTCAAGCGTAGGGACAACTTTGAGGATGGTTAGTAGGTGAAAAACAAGGAAAACGTGTTGATTTCACCTATTGGAGAGGTGTTGTGATGAGAATAACCATTTCTAACTAGTTTTGTAGCTTACCAAAGATGTCTTGAGGCTACTACACAAGTGCTATGCTATTTACGCTCTCTAGTGTATGTAGCATAAATACCCACATGCTACATGTGCTACATTGCATAGCATAGCATACCATAGCCACTAATCTTACATGAAATATTTCCTATAAGCTGAAAATACCTATCTAAGGCCTAGCTAGGAAAGCAGCTGCAACCCTGTCTTTCATGCTAAAAGGTCTTTGGATCTACTGAGTTCATCTTTGGGAGACTTTGGTGTTTTGCATCCTTGCTACGTTGTGCTACGCTATGTAGCATAGCATAGCATAGAAGCCAATATGACATGCATCCTCTCTTTGTTTGGCAATGCTTTGTTAAAAAAACCATGCTTGGAGCTTGAGGGCAAAGCGGGACAGCTAGTCTTGAAGGCCAAAATATGGCCAAGTGAAATCTTCTTGCTGGAACCTCTTGGTAGAGGGCCTTCATGTGTTTTTTCCTTACTATGTTATGATACTCTATGTAGCGTAGCACAGCCTAACACCTAGCTTGGCTTGGATTCTGACTTAATCTTGCAACCATTTTGTTGCAGGAGGTCAATCATGCCCTAGCGTGTCAACACAGCAAACCTATGAGTTGAAACCTAGGAAAATGTGCCTACTCCATCAGAGCCATCTGAGTGGGAGCATTACAAGTGTGTATCCCTGCTATGTTCTACTATTCTATGCAACATAGCACAATGTAGAAATTGAGTGAAGAGGACCTCCGATGGAATTTTCCAAATTTTTGCTATGTCACTTTACTCATGCATCAAGGGTGAAGTGGGGCAGAGGGTTGAGTCATCATCAATGTGCATCTCTGGTACCTTTTTAGTCTTCTCAAGGCCTGCTACACTGTGCAGCATAGCATACTGTAGTAGGTTTCTTCAATTAGAAAACTTATTGAACTGTTTAGCTCATCCTGAACACTTTCGGCAGCTCCTAATATGGTCTCTAGGTAGATCGTCAACCAGGCCACGTACCAAGCTGGACAAGCTGGAGAGTTCGACAAGCCTATCAACTAGGGCAATAGAAAACTTGCCGAACTGTATGGTCTAATTTTAGTACCTACATTGTCTAGATGGTCCACCATGATGCTACACTTGTGGAAATCCTTGCCCAAATTTCAAGACTCTGTTGAAGCATCAGGGTCCTGAAATTTTACAGTGTTTCACTAGCCAATATGGATCTAGCCTTCCCCAGTGTAGTGGTACTTGGTTTTTGGATTTTGGTGCGTTTTGGTGATGGATCAACCAAGTTTTTGAGTTCCTAGGATTACTGATGCTCATTGCTAAGGTTTATGCTTAAGTTTATTAATTCTAATGGATTTTTGAGTGTAGATATGGCCATCCCCCATGGACTACACTAATTAGCATAGTTCCAATATGGATGGAAGGGATATGATGAATTTTAGCTATTTTCCATTCATTTTTCAAGGTTTGGTGGTCTTTGGAGGCTCTAGTAAGGTTCTAGGATTAGAAGAGTGAGTTTACAAGTTACTTTAAGATATTTTTGACTTTTTATTAGTTTTCTATAGAGCATCCACACTAGGACCATGCTAGACAACATAAATGGAGGCTTTCTCAAAGTGGTTAGGGGGTTAAGATGAGATATGACTTGTTTCTCATTATCATTTAGCATCATAAGGTTACATGATGTTTTAAGAAGTTCTAAAGGCTAGGTTTCATGACTTTGAAGGTTTTCAAATGCTTAATTGATTTCCATCATGGTTGAAATCTAGGAAGACACATTGGGAACATGGTAGCTAGCGTGGTTGAGGGATTTTCCAAAATGGTTCCTCTAAGATAATTGGTTTTAGCATCTTTTGGTATGTTATGAGAGGGTTTAGAGACTTCGTGTAGGTGGGAAGGCAAGGATATGTCACTTTGAAGGTTATCTTTGGATTTTGATGATAAACCCTTACAAGCTACACTAGGACTATGCTAGTTAGTGTAGTCCTAGTGCCTATAATGTATTTCATTAAAAATCCATGATTTTTGGCACTTATTGGTAGATTTTACAAGGTTTTGAAGTTATCAAACACTTTGACTAGGGTTTTAGGCTTTATATGGTCATTCTAATGTTGATTGGAAGCTTGGTTAGTGGTGGAAAGTTTCATCCACAGAGCAATGCTAGCCAACATGGTTACTCAAAATAGCTTGTTTTTGTTATGAGTTTTGAATTCCTTTGGTGCTTGGGATTTTTAATGTAAACATCTAGTTTCCAAATTTGGCATGGGGTTTACTGGCCATAACATGCTATGGAAGGGTGTCTAGAAGGTTGAGTTTGGTAGTGTTCGGGGCTTGAAATTCATGCCAAGATGTTTTAGGAACTTAACCCCAACATAGATATTGGTAAGAGTTGTAATTTCCAGTATATTGGAATTTTTGGTGTTTTGCTTGGGAGGCACCTAGTGGGCCCATCCATGTTTAAATGGATTTTTGGTTCAAAACTTTCCATAAACCTAGCATGGTTCCAAATTTTCTCCTATGAACTTGTAGTTCACTATGGGTTGAATGGGTATTTTGGAAAAGGTGTTTGGGTCGAGAGCACTTAAGTGTGAAATTCATTTTCACATACCAAATTTACAAGATTCATTCCCAAAACCCATTTCTCATAGGTAGTACATAGATTATAGATCATTTCAATAACTTTTTACTCTAAACCTCATCCATCCCCAACATGGTTTTGACAAAACTCACCAAGTAATGCAACTATAAAGGATTAAAGGATATTTAGAGGATTCTTGCCTTTGGTAATCAAAATGTCAAAAACAAGGATGATCACCAATAAAAACATAGCTTTGGAATAGGAAAAAATTGCTACCAAAGGGCTCTCAAGTCTACCATGGCCTCTACTAAGAGAGGGGTCCTCCACCATGATTGCTAGGTACACCTCCCTGACTATTTTTTGTGGATTCCTAGCTTGGGACTAGGTGTTTTGTCTTATGTAGGCTTATTTCTCACATGAAATTTGATTCTATAAAATTAATATGCTAGATTTAGGTCATAATTACATGGTTATAATGTTTTTTTGGTTTCAATATTTGTTCATGACAAGTTTTAAATTTTATCTTGCCTCATTCTATGCATTTTTAGTGCTTTCTAGACAAAGAAAGCAATGCCACTTTTTAATTTTTCTTGTTAGAAAAAAACATATAATTTTTCATTTTTTAGAGTCATAAGATTGTTTTCTAGTATTTACTAGTCATACTTCTTATGAAATCAATGGATTCTGGCCTACAATTAATTTTTTATGATTTTTTCTATAGGACACTACATAGTGAAATTTTGGGTTTTTATTGTTTTCACCTCCTTGAAACTGACAACATTGACATTCGAAAATAATTTTTTTGCCAACATCCCAACTTCCTAGGGATGTTTAGTGCCATTTGGGAGGGTTTGCAATTACTTTTAAATTTTTTCAAGAATTTTTCATATTTTTTTTTCAAGTTCTCACTATAGCCACTTAATAATGGTTTGTTTATTAAGAAATTTTTATAGTGGTTTTAGCTTCTTGTATGAATTTTTCATAGGCCTGAAATTACAATGTTGATGTTAAATTTTGCTAAATTCTATACATGTGTAGTACCTAGACTTAGGAAAAAAATTTAGTAAAAAATTATCATTTTCTACCCATGTGAACTGCTCAGTATAGTCGCAGTTTCAACTATTGAAACTAAAAACCTCCCAATTCTATATAGGTAGTGTTTGTATGTTTTTTGAATTTTTTCTATAATGTTAAAGGCTTCTACAGGTTGCAGCTTTGGGAATTTTTTAAAAATTTTAACTAGCCTCCTTATAGTTCTTACTACAACTATTGTCACTATAAACTAGGTATCCTAGTCAAAATTTTGCAAATTTTAGTTGAAATTTTCATAGTTGTTTTATGTCTTGTTGGTTATTAGTTTAGCTGTGTTACAATCTAGTCATACATTTTCTATGCTTTATTTGAATTTTCTAAAAAAACGTTTTTTAATCTTCTATGCATATTTTGGTTGTGTGACTATCATCAATGCTACTAGACTACTTGTTTTTGCTAAAATTTTTTATTAAATTTTGTTTTGGCTCTAAGAGTTAAAAACTGTGAATTTTGTTATTTGGTTTAATGTGTAAATGTTGACATTATGACTGTAATTTTTGGTTATTTAATGATTTTAAAATTTTAGATATAATCATGTGAGGTCTTTATGGTCATTGTTGGACTATGTAAGGCCTTCCTAAAATCCATCTTGTTGGTGATTGAGCTAGTTAGACTCTTTTGTTACATCCACGACATCAAGGCCCAACACCCCACCTACCAACATGGTCTTGGAGTATGGCTTCTTCTGGTTTAGCTTGGGGGCCAAGGAGTTCCTAGCCTACCTCATGGTGTGATCAAACTTAGCATCTACAATAGTAGTTGTAATTGTGAAAACCTTACTACCCCACTCTACTAGCTTGATCATCAAGTTCATAACTGATGATTGTGATACTTATGTTGAGGGTGAAAAATTTAATAGCATATACACTAGGGGCACACGTTAGTTGTCCAAAGTCTAGGATATTCTTAAATTCATCTAGTACAATGCCAACAACAAATTACTAATTAACCACTACATCAGCACATTATTTCAGAACCCTCCTAGCATCATCTTCCCTTTGGAGGGATATGTGTAATTTAAAATTTTTGGTTTACCTGTTGGTTGCATTAGGCAACTTGGGTTTAATAATTTTTTTTTGGTTGGCATGCTTGTAGGTATAAGGTATATGACCAAGGATTAATTAAGAGTGACTAGCTCTTACCCTTGGCCCAAATAGCCTTGGAGGTCTTTGCCAAAAGCTCGATAGTAAGGCTCACAATAATGGAGCAACTCAAGGATGACTTGGTAGGTATACCTAATGCTATTCCCAAGCCTACTATAGGTTCTTTGTCAATGGGATGACTCATAGTAGATGGGGTTATCCCCAATTTGTATGCATAGACATGTATACTCTTTAAGATCCCCACGTTACCTTCTCCTAGCAAGCAAAGTAAGATTTTTAATTTTTGTTATATATATATATAATGTAATATCAACAATTTATAATTACATAGTTGTTAGGTTAGGCTTTAATTATTTTATTGGTTTTATCATTTTAGGTGATAAGTTTTCTTTCAATTTTTTGTGTTTGTAATATTTTCGTCATACATGGTGGTGGCTATGCTAAAGCTAACAAGTTATTTTTGTTGTATTGTAGGGGCTACACCATCATCTACCATTTCAGTGATCACTACAAAACATGTTGAGTAGTCATTCATCCTCATGTTCACTAAGTTGGATGAAATATGGCATTGGTTGGCTAGTCAAGCACCCAAGGATATTCAAGCAAGGATTGCTAATGTAGGTTTGCTTAACATATTCATGGCTCCTATCCAAATCATCCCTATCCTTGAGATGTTGAATGTCATCAACTTCTTTAACAAAGAAGTGAATAAATTTATCATTCAAGTCCATGGTATGCCTATCACATTGGCCACTAATGAAGCCACCTTTAATTACCTCTTTATCATCCCTTGTGATGGTGTAAATGTTTTCATCAAACTAGGGGAAGAGGTGGACCACTGAGAGGAGGTAGAAGAATGGCTAAACACATTTTTTAACCACTCTAGATTAACCTTGAATGACTACCAAGTCATAGACATGAACAAGACATATCCATTATTTTGATTCCAAGAATTTCCAACCTTGCTATCATAGAAGAATGTCATGGGCATTGAACAAGCATGAACCAGGAAAAAGGTTCTCATTAAGGATGCTCAATTCAACTGGGCCACTCACTTGGTACTTGGGCTATGAGGAGAGATCTTGAAACTTCAAGGCAACCTTGGTACGATATGCCATATGCACTTTACTTTTTTCGTGGCATATCTAAAGAAGTTTGTAGGGTTCCTAGTGGTGAGAAAGTATGGACAATGGGTAAGTTAAGAATCATCTCAAATGTCTAGGCGTTGGGTGAAGCACATTTTTCTAATCATGTAGGCTCAAAACCCAACAAAAGATGTTGGTGAATCAATGTTTGTTACCACTAAGCACTTTAGTAGTAGGTGTTGTTCTTTCCTTAATAACATGGGAGTTGAAACCCCAATTTCCTATGGGAACTGTTTAGAGGATCAAGGAGCTATGTGCTAAAGCTAATAGGACCACTAGAGAAAAACTAAAGAGGCCTATGGTTGAGGTGACAACACTAGTTGTTGAGCAATCCTTCAAGAGGAGGCTTGTGCTTAGACTTGGTCAAGAATAACATGTGATTATAGGTATATTTTATTTGTATTTTCATTTATGTTATTTTGCATTTATGTTTTACATTATATGTTCATGTTGTCATTTTCTATTAGGCAAAATATGCTAAATTGTTCTATGTTTTTCCTTTCTTGTTCTTACAAGTAAACAATAAGAACTAGCAACCCATGTTGCAATGGTAGAGGCTAAACAGAAGTACCTAGAGGAGGAGGTTCTATAACATCATGAGGATGAGGGGATATCCAATTTTGCATTGGATGACCTTGATGCTTTATTTGATGGTTCACAACTAGGTGAACCTCCCATTATTCTTCTAGATGATCTTCTAGATACTTATGAATTTTGTTTTACATGTTGCATTTTATAGTTTGACATTTTAACCTAGTTTTAATCATTAAACTATGGACATGTTTGTCATATCTTCTAAACCTCAACTAGGTGATTTCATATCTATGTTTTGCATGAAACCATGGTTAGAGGTTCTAGAGAAAATGGAGTTCATGTGAGGAATGGCTAAAGACATGATCAATCGATTATAATAGATTGCTCCTAATGTTGGTAAGAACATTAACTTACTTTGTCTTTAATTTTGTTATTTTCTATATGTTTTTATTTCATATGATTTTTATGGTTATATGATCTTATTAGTTTTAAGTGTTTCTTTTTTGTCATCTTACTATTTATTATTTAAATGGTTTTATGTATTCATCTTTGGTCATTTTGCTTGCAGTGTCAAAGGTTGGATGGGATTCCAACCATGTCATTGAGATTGATAAAATTTCTAGCCTACCACTTGAAGTGGAAAATTTTTCATGAAGGTTATCTGAAAATTCCACTAGATTTGCACTATAATGTGCTAGAACCTTGTGGGAATGCCAACGTTACAATGAGTTCCTATGGAAATGAGTTATAGCATTGGAAAAGGAAAATAAGAAATAGCTTGAGAAGATTAGAGATCTCAAGGATCATAAGGAGTTTGTGGAAGTCCAAGAGGCTAACAAGAACTCCCTGCAAACCAAAGAGATTGAATGGGCATGGTATTACAACACCATTCATGGTAAAGTTGCCCTTGCTAGGAACCTGTAGAGCAAAAGATGCAAATGGACTTAGGCGCTTGCAAAGCTAGGGAGTGGAGGGACTATTTTTCTTGGATCCTTGAGTGGGGATACACACAAAAGGACCACAAGAAAAAGTACAAGGTTAAATGGGAAAGATACCTTAAGTGGATATTTGAGGATTTGATCGAGCACTACAAGTTAGAGATATTAATGAAGGGAATAATGCCAGAGACACCTTAAAGCTATTTGAAGGTTCTCTAATGGTGGCTGATTCCTCCACTTCTCATATAACTACTACCTATAGAGAGTTGAATACTACTAAATTTTCATAGGAGCCACCTAAATGAATTAATGTTGATAGAGAAACATTCTAACTGGTGTTAATCTTAGGGAAGTGGATTGGGCTCACATGACCAAAGATCAAATCATCCATCATCAAAAGGTTGGTCTTTAGAGCTTCCATCTGGAAGATGTTACCCTAGAACCTTCCCAGGTTTATTTATTTTCTTATATTAATTTCTTATATCTTATTTTAATTCAATTTTTTATTTGTACATGTTAATTTGCTAATTAGACCCTTGATGTTATGATTGATACTAGCACCAAGTGATGGTAGTAGTCATAGTAGTGATCATGTTGGAGATGCTCCTCCTCCTTCTCCAATTGTACTTTAGTCCCATTAGTTAGATCATGTCTTTGGTTTATTTTTATCATTGATACTATTATGGTATTATGGCTAATCTTAGCCATTGTTATTATGAGAGACAACCCATTATTATTTTTTATGTTTTATGTTGTTGCTACATAGTGTAGCCATGACTATTTAACTTTCATGTATTATTTATGTCATTTGTTGATTAAACTCTTATCACACTGTGTAACTATGCCTATAGCTTATGGATGTTTTGGCTATCATATTTATTTTTTATTTTGTTTTTATTTTTTAGCATTTTTAGTTTTATGCATCTTATGCATTCTACATTTTATTCATGTTATGAGGCTATGTTGGGCTACATTTATTAAATCATGCAATAGTAAAACAATATTTGGTAAAGTAAAAATGCAAATTAACTAGTCCAAAATGTAAACTAAGTGATGATTCATAGTTGGTTGTGTCAACAAGGCCTCGTCAACTAGGCCCCATCAACACAGGGTCTATTCTTGCCTATAAATATGCACTCACCAATCAAATTTATGGTAATAGATTGATAGTAGTAGCAAATCTCTTGTAGTTTTTCCATTCAAAAGTTAGAATATTTTCTCAAGGGCCTATAGTAGGAGTCATTGAATGTACATATATTAATTTAAGCATTGTTGTACCTAAGCATGATACTGTGTAGCGTAGTAAAGATGAGCTTCTTGATAAACCTTGTAGCATTCTAGATAGTTTAGCTATTTTATTCATGAATTTAATGTTTTTACTTATTTATTTAGTGTTTTCTAGTAATTAATCTAATTAAAATAATTGAGCAAGATAAACTAGAGAGATTAAATACATAAGTACAATTGCTTGGAGCATAACATGTATTCACTTGCTAATTCCAACAATGTTATTACTTGGTACACCTAGTAGCATAGTGCTTGGTAACTTAGCAGTGGATATGTGGGTTCAAAACATGTACGAAATGTGAGACTAGATGCTTATGTTAGGACTAGTTAGAGATTGCTTAGTTATTTAAATAAAATTAGTCATTAAATTACCTTTTCTCTCTCTTCAAGCTCCAAGGAACATAAAACATACAATGATAAAAATCATATGCCTTGATTACACTTAACCATACCTTTGTACTTCACAAGTGTAATTAAGAAGATAATAAACAACCTTTAGGGCAAGGTTTACTTCCTAGAAGACTAGTGTACCAAAAACTATAGAGTTCACAGAATTTGACTCAATTGGGCATGAGCACTTTGTGATTCATATGGTTGGGTGTAGAGGTACCCTTACTACTTATAATTTGTGCCATTACTAGGGACTTGGTTTGTTAAAATGTGCACTATATAGGCTTAGTGAATAGCATTAATATTGTTGGATGAACCCAAACGTTGACATCACTTTCACTTAACACGTAACTATGAAAGAACACTAATACTTTATTTGTTTGCATAATGTCTTTTTATCATAGGAAAAAATGATATGAAACTGTTGGCACATTGGGCCATTTTATGGAATAGTAAGGAATTATATTATCTACTTTAAAAGCTTTGGTGAAGAACGTGGTTAAAATTATGAGTAATGAAAAAAAAATCACTGGAAAGGTCTCAAATTAAAAATCCCTATTAACCATTGTTAAGCTCAGTTTTATATTTGGCCCTATCTTGCAAAAATCCAGAAAGCTTGATTTCTAGACTTTGCCAGAAAGATTCAATTTCCAAAATAGTCAGGGTGGCAATAGAAGTGCTCTTCTCGTAGAAATCCTTGTTGAAGGGATCGTACTCAATCTATGAATGATCTAGAGTAGGAATAGGCTCAATCTTCTTCTTATCATTGGGCACAACCAGATTATCATTGGAATCGTACTCAAGATGGCCCTGGGTGACATTGACGGCCTTGGTAGCAACATAAACCTATTGGTCAAAATCATATCTAGCATTCAAGGCATCCATTTCTTCCTGGATTCCTACCATGAATGCATCTAGCGGATCCACTTCTCCGTCGTTGTCATCGTCATGGCCATCATTGTTGTTCTTGTCATCGACGTCGTTGTTAATATTGATGTTGCTGAAACCCTCGGTGTACTCGATGTTTTCCAGGATGTGACCTTCAAAGTGGTCTTCGAGGGCTCTGGTCAGCGACGACATGTACAGACGCCGCTGCGATTTCATGGATTTGAACCCTAGAATGGTAGAATCGCCCAAGGCACCCAGCCTGTTTATGCTGAAATCATCCTATCCGAACTTGTGCAAAATCTGCAAAAATGACATTCTGACCCTCACTGTTTCATGAAAAATCTACAAAAATGACCTCCTCTATCCCACGTGAAGGTCTGGCTAGAGTCGCACTGCAAGAAAAATACATGGGCTAGGAACAAAGGCTACAAAGAAAATAGCTCCAACGATGGGTGTGTTTCTAGCTCATCACCGTGACTTCCAATACTTTGTTGCAGGGATTTTCCAACTGCAACCTCACCAAAAAGGCCTAGGCTTTCCCAAGAAATGCATTTCAAATTTTTTTAGGCAGTAATCACAAATTTCATTCACTCCTGGAACTTGCAATCTGAAATAGGAGCCATGCTCGATGCCGATGCATTCGATATCGCATACCAGTCCACTGAACGTGGCAAAAAAGACACAAAGACACACTAAGACAGGTGTCAAGAGATATTTTAGGTCAATGCCAGTAAATCAGAGTCGCAGTTCATCAAAAATAAAATTTTAAATGGTCTGGTGATTAATTCAGCAAATGTCACAATGTCACATATGCTAATACTGTGAAGCCCTGGTTATAGACTTACCTTTTAATTTAATTATTCCAAGGCTTCAAAACATTAGTTTTCAAACATTATTATATAAGTTACTACCCTTGAAATATTTGTAATATTATATTAAATATTTATAATATTATATTAAACATTTGTTATATTTACAAAAATTAATGTTAGCATAAATTCCTCCTAACTTTATGTATAACTTCCTAACTACATAACTTCCTCCTAACTAGATGGGTAAGTTGTAACCTCCTTACTTGGGAGAAAAGTTAGCTAGGATATTTTGGAATGTAACTACCTTGTGAACCTTATAAAAGGGCTTCAGGGTTAAGAAGATATGGGGGGGGTGGGGGGGAATCACACTTTAGGAGAAGACACTTGATACATCACACTTTGGAAGGCTACTAGCTAGCACTTGGGCTTTCACTTGGAGACACACTTTGAGTCTTGGGAGAAGAGCATTTGTAAAGAAGAAAGTGTGAAAGATTGCTTGTAAGATGACTTGCTAAAGAAAGGATTTCATCCTCTTTGTCATGGTCCTATGAGTTATGCTTATTATTTTTTATTTTTTTTAAATTGCTTAACTAGTGGTTTAGATAGTATGATCCTTGGCAAGTAATTTTGGGATTTTTAGATTGCTCTTATTGTTCTTGTTGCCCAATAGAAAATTTCTGTTAAAATTTTTCCATAGAAGTGCTTGTGTTTGAAATCCTTAAGAGCATTTTAGTAGTAAATTTTATTGTTGTGCAACGTATAAGACCTGCTGTTGAGATTGTTGTAAGAGAGCCTCTACTTGTACTCATGCCATTGAATGATTTAATAGTCAAGAGGGTTTAGAAAATATTTGGTATTTTGATGGGACCAGAATAGCTTCTTTTTATCTTTAAAGTGAATTTTCATGGTATTTCAATCAAAAAGTGTCAAGTATTTTGAAGGTTCTGTTGAATGCAATTATTGACATTCATTATCTAGCCAAAATGGAGTCTTGTATGTGGTAGTTTACACATCAATTTTTGGTAGCATAGTAGGATTGTCTTGAAGAATTTGCTTATTTGAGCCTTGGAATTTTGAACAATTCATAGTTATTGAATTTGGGATAACTTTATTGCAAAGTGTTTACTCATGTTATTTTACCTTGCTTAAATATTTGAGGTCCATGTAAATCTGCTTTCTTTTCTGTCTGTTTCCATCGAATCTTGCTCTATTTCTATTTTTCTTGTGGAACTATCTCTTTCTCTAGGAAAAATTAGAAGTAGATTCATAGAGTTATGCTTAAATTTTTTTGCAAAATTTTATTTGATTCAAGTAGGTATTATAAGTACCAGGTAGGCTAGGCAATTGAACAAAATAGGAACTCTCAACAACTCACAGTACTTGGCAAAGTTGGCTAAATCTCTTTAAGATAAGTCATTTGTAGTTTACATACAACACAATCGTTTCATTTTTTCACAACCGCACACCACAATAGCACACACACATACTCATAGTAACTACTGAGTCTATTTGGAAGTATCTGGGCCTTGGTGTTGCCAGAGACCAGCAAGCACCTAAATCCTGTTCGAGGACACTCGTTGGCAGTCGCGTCCCAAATTGTTGCCAACAGTTATTTTGGTGCTAGAAGGAGGGCTGAAAATTTAGCCTCTAAGTTCATAAGCCTTATAATTTTAGCACATCAACCATTCTTTGCTACTATAAAGGCTTAGGAAGTTAAGTACTATTTTCAATTCATGACCAAGAAGATTGATAGTTTGGAAAGTTTAAAAGTTTCAAAAGATATTCTAGATTCTAAGACTAATTCTTCATCAGAAGAAGAACAAAAGGAAGTTTTTGAGTTGGCAACAAGTAGTGGAGTGAAAACTAGAATATCAGGAAGATCACCTATCATATCTGGTTTATCAATTCATAAGAGAAGATCTAGAAAGTCTAAGAGTTCAACTATCCAAAGGAATAGGATGGAAAATCTTTGGCAAGGAGTTACATCATTAGGATTTCAAAATTACAATTATATTCCTAAGGTAGTGTACAAATATTTTCCTAAGCCTTTCATTCC